>OY725500.1:3168552-3223680 GCA_963281255.1 Aphrocallistes beatrix | reverse complement strand
ATTCCAGCGTTGCTATGGAAACGCATTTTGATCAGTTGAGGTCATATCTTGAAAACCGCAATAACTATGCTTTCAAATTTGATCTTATTTGATAGCCAATAGACTATTTCCTATAAAGCCATAACATAATTTCCACGTCTAAATTCAATGGTTTACGAGTTATTAGACAAATAATCACTTTGGTCACAATTGGTAATTTGTCTAATAACTCGTAAACCATTGAATTTAGACGTGGAAATTATGTTATGGATTTATAGGAAATAGTCTATTGGCTATCAAATAAGATCAAATTTGAAAGCATAGTTATTGCGGTTTTCAAGATATGACCTCAACTGATCAAAATGCGTTTCCATAGCAACGCTGGAATGTAGCAACATTCCATAAAAATTATTCACTTTTCGCATCAACCCATTCACACCTCAGTTCTATACAAAGAAACTATAATAAAACAACCACTTAGAAGTGCCCTTAAACAACCTCTGAAATTCACTAAATGTGTCGCAAATAAAACCTATTGTGCAATCATATGATGACTAATCGAAATTTTAACAACGGATATGGATACTCTGGCGTCATATTTATGTATGCTGGTAATACATTTCGAAGCTCTATTCTGCGTCGTTCATGATTTTTGGCAGATCATGTATTTGATCAACCATCTTCGACCGCATTCCTGGTCAATTTTTGAGATTTAGATGGGTGGCCTTATATACAGAGTGCTATGTTCGGACTAAATATCGGTTGTTTAGCAAATATTAGCCCTCTAAAATTAGCTTTTCAACTCATTAGTGACATTTATTGCATTCCTATTACATAGCAACAATAGCATTACACACTGGTTATGTTTAGTCTGTCTGTGGTCAAATATACAACAGACTTATAATTCCAAATGCACATATCAATTGCAGAATGTTGTAAGAATGAGTGATATTATAGAGGAAGACATAAAAGCATTTTCAAAATGGTAGAATTGAGAGTTGTCAGGTCAATTGTATATTTTTACAAAAGGCATAAAATTTTGAATTATATATAGAAAGCGTTTACAGGTACAAAAATGTGAATAACTCAAAGAGAACATATGGAAACCAAATGAATTTTTTTATACAATGAATTATGAATATAAACAGTAAAATAACCAAAAATAAAACAGTTTCAAAAATACACATTTTTGTTACGTCATAGTTCCGGTTTGCTTCGGGAGTTGGTTTCAGTTCCAGTTTTCACGAAGAAAAGGAACTCAAAACTTAATTTACTCAAGTTTTTCGTTTTCTCCATATGTAAAAACATAAGTATTGCAATTTATGAAAGAATTTGATGAATATTTTTCGAGTTATTGGAGTTTAAAATGGGATGGGATTTTACCATTGTGAAATCCTTGGTCAAAACAGCAAAAATTCAAAAATTTGTGACGTCATAACTCAAAAACCACATGACCGATTGATCTGAAATTTTCACAAAGGTAAAGACATATCAGTGCCCTGTCACACAGCAAATTTCAGACCAATCGGTTGATGGTGGTGAAATTATTGGTTTTTTGACATGGAATTCCCCATACATATATGCTGCATACACCTCAGTTAGCAACTATCAGTAGGTTTAGCACCTCACCAGATTGTGAACCACCTGAGAACATATTAGCATGGATTCGGGGGATATATAAATCTATAAACTTTACTTTTTGGAAGTGTTTCAGTGAGTTTATAATTTCACAGAAAAGCTTAATGAGAGTCCAAAATTTCTTGACCACACATATTCAGACTCGTTAAGGACTTGCGTTTCACCAACTTTCAAGCAAATCAGTCGATGTTGGTGAAATGGCTGGATGAATTGACCTGGTATTCCCTGTATAGAAAACACATTAATCGAGTTTTAATAGTAAGAATATATATAAGCATTATACAATGTATGATCAACTACTCGTAAAAGCATCGTAACTAGAATTCCTAGAGTGAGGGAGCCTAACCAAAATAGTAGAGCGAAGATACCACAATGTAATTCCAAGATTGATTGAATAAATGTTAGGAGGGAATAATTTGTTGCAAATCTAATCTAAGGGACAACAAATTTCAGCACCCTTTTTTGAGCAATTATTTGAAGGAGGTACTTATTCCAAGCCCCTGCAGTATTCAAGTCAGTGGCGTGGCTATGGGGGGGGCCTGGGGGGGCCTAGGCCCCCCAAAATTTTTACAATTTACTAATTTAACCTACTACACTTTTCAAGTGGGCATATATGTGGCGTTTATTCGAGGGGAGTTATTTCTTATTCTGAACACGAATATGTTGTACGTATATTGATTTGGTAAGGTAATCTATTATTTACACTTACATGAACATAATTGTTTGTTATGTCTTGTTAGCTTCATACACGAGTTCATCTATTCATTGTAAAATCTCGCATACTTGAGATTTTGGCGTTAAACCAATTGTCTATTAAGTAAGAAATCCAATATAACGTTTATTATTATTGTTAATTCCACTAATCCTATCTCTGATATACTAGTAACCTCCAATACATTGTACTACTTATGCACAACGCTAGCTTCGACTAAAGATTTGAGGTTATCATGAAGCGTCAAAGGATATTAGTAAAGGGATATTATTCTTGCCGTTAGTTCATGCAGTCCCCAAAGTAAAAACTTCTTTGACCATGGTGTTCTTCAACCACTAGCAGTAAAATGTGGGATAGAGATGGTAAGACTATCCCCACAATTGGATATAGTAAGAAACATGGTTGAAGGAAAAGAAATCAAAAGCATTGAAAGCTTATTGAATGAAATTCTGCCATTACAGCAGGGATTCCTTGAATTGATTAAATTGCTTAGAATGGCCCTAACCATTACTGTAACATCAGCCACCGCAGAGCGTTCCTTCTCAAACCTCAAACGCATTAAAACTTACCTTAGAGCTACAATGGAACAGGAAAGGCTGACCCATTTAGCTGTTCTTTCAACCGAAAAGGAACTAACCAAAGATTTAGATTTGGACCAAGTAATCGATGAATTCAATGACAGTCAACCAAGGAGAATTCAACTAAAATAGGGCTATTCTAGATTTATGCATTGAGAGTTATTATTTGTAGTATATTTACTGATTATTATGTAGTACACAGACTTAAGTTCACTAATTGTGAACATTCAAGAATCAAGAGACCAAAATTTTGTTGACTTTTTAATAAGTAAACTCAATATAATAGAAATCTACGTACCTATATGAACTGGTTCATGGAACAAAATACTTGTAGTTTGCTCATACAAGTTCATAAAAAAATATGTTCATGATAACCAAACTAATATCGCTCACAATTTGCGAAAATGATGGCATATATGTTATGTTAATTGTATTTCATGCTGCATGCTACATAATGTGTTAAGAATTAGAACCCCCATAAAGTTAGTCACATGATCTTGAGGCCCCCCAAATTTTTCCACCTGGCCACGCCACTGAATAAAGTATATACAGTATTAATATTTTGTTAATTGGAATGGCAATAAAACAAAGAAGGAAAACATTAGTTCTTGGCTGCCTGGCCACGACGAAATGATTTTTTCCTTTTGAGGACAAAAAATCAGGATAGTGAAATTACGATATGTATCAACTATATTCAATTAGTAAATCCAGATCTAATAATTTTTTTTCACACATTTGGCAGAATCCTCCATACAAACATTCATCATGTTGCAGTGCGAAATTTCAAAGAGAATATTGGAAGAATCCTTCAGCATGTTTAGCATGCAACTTGATCCAAAATCATGACCACATGTTCATTGTCGCTGACGGTTTTCAAATGGTTGGTATAATGTTGTGAATATTTTAACAATTCATCAAATTCAAAAACAGTTAATGGCAATTTTGGCTGGAGGATTCTCCTCCTCTTACACATGCGACTCTCCAATTTTTTGAACGTAACAGAAGATGACCCCTCAATTTCTCGGCAAGTTTCAATGAATATCTCCCGAAGGTTTGCCGTACATGTTTCAGCTTTTCGCTTAATTTGATTGCTAAGTCTAATTGCATCATGGTGAAGGCAGCAGGGTCGTGGTTGTGAAAAGAAATAATTTCAAGTAATTTAGTGGATTTTTAATTTTTCAAAAACATTGACAGGAATGAGATCGAAATAGGCTACATTTAACGTAAATAATAGACTCCGATAACGGAAACCTTCTGACAAATAATTTGATGAATTTACATTTTTACCCTCCACCACAGTGTATTCCGTCCTTACTATTAAAACTCGATTAATGTATATTTATTATATATTTATTTAGTTATATATATCCTTACTATTAAAACTCGATTATTGTATATATATATATATATATATATATATATATATATCTGTAACGAATTGATTGAAGAAACTACCGGGCGCAGAAGGCTAATTTTTGGCATGTGGGGGTTTTTTGGCTATGGCTCCAGTAAGTTCTGAGTTCAGAGCAAAATGTCGACTCATCATGGAATTATGACGTCATTGTCACATTTTTAAAAGTTAAGCAACACAGTTATTCGGGCATAACTCAGCCATTATAGGAGATAGAAGGCTGAAATTTTAATAGAATCTGTATACTAACATACCTCACATATGATGCGACTTTCATCAAAAAATGATGACTCATCACTTTGTTATGACGTCATCATTACGCATCAAAATTTTAAAATTGACAAATTTGGTGATTTTTCGAGTGATTTCGATTTTAAACTAAGATGGACATATTTAGAGATGATATCTCTCTTATAATTAACCAATGTCACCTCCAGGCGACCGAAGGGAGCCTCCGGCGGACACAAAGTGTCCGCCAGCCGCGCAGCGCAAACAAGCGAAGCGCGCTTGTATATATATATATATATATATATGTAACGAATTGTTTGAAGAAACTGCCGGGCGCAGAAAGCTGATTTTTGGCATGTGAGAGTCATTTGGCTATGGCTCCACTAAGTTCTGAGTTCAGACGAAAATGTCGACTCATCATGGAATTATCACGTCATTGTCACATTTTTAAAAGTTAAGCAATACAGTTATTCGAGCATAACTCAAGCCATTATAGCAGATAGAAGGCTGAATTTTAATAGAATATGTATATTAACATACCTCACATATGATGCAACTATTGTCAGAAAATGATGACTCATCATTCTGTTATAACGTCATCATTACGCACCAAATTTTAATAATTGACAAATTTGGTGATTTTTCGAGTAATATCGATTTTAATACTAAGTTGGACATATTTAGAGATGCTATCTCCCTTATAATTAACTGATGTGACCTCAGGCGACCGAAGGGAGCCTCTGGCGGACACAAAGTGTCCGCTAGCCGCGCAGCGCAAACAAGCGAATAATAATAAATTAGAAAACAAATATTTATTGTTTAGAAAATTAAATATTGATTTTACAAGCGCGCTTGCTTGCTTGCGCTGCCCGGCTGGCGGACACTTTGTGCCCGCCGGAGTGCCTGGGTCACATTGATTGATTATAAGGTACATAACATCTCGAAACCCGTCTGTCCTACTATTATAATTGATATCGCACGAAAAATCGCAAAATTTGTCAATTTTTAAAATTTTGATGGGTAATGATGACGTCATAACAGAGTGTTGAGTCATCATTCTTTGATGATAGTTATATCACATATGAGGAATATTTATATACACATTCTATTAAAATTTAAGCCTTCTATTATCATCTAAAATGGATGAGTTATAGGCGAAAAATTTTTAATTATTAAAAAGGTGACAATGACGTCATAATTCCATGATGAGTCAACATTTTCGTCTGAGCTCAGAAATTGGTGGAGCCATAGCCAAAAGACTCCCACATGCCAAAAATCAGCTTTCTGCGCCTGGCTGTTTCTTCAATCTATTTGTTACAGATATACGTATATATACAGTGCCCGGACAAAAGTATTCGACCACCACAGAAACTGCCATACAAATACAGTCAGGGTCGCTTATTGTGAACCACCAGGGGACCAAAAAATCTGTTCATAATAGAGATACTTCATATTAAGCGAACTTCATTCAATACAAATACTATCTAAAAACTGAAATCGGGACCAGGAGGTTAGTTCATAATAAACGAATGTTCATATTAAGCGGGTTCATAATAAGCGACCCTGACTGTAGTATTAAAGTGGGTCTATTCATAAAGGAATATGTACTCAAACTGTAAGGAATACTCTATTTTTTATTTCAAATTCGTAAACTACACATTCTAATTACTCATAATTGATAGCCTCAGCTTAATTACTAACTCCCAAGTTGAGAAATATCAACATTTGCTACTTGATGCTACTTGTCCTAAGTCACGGCTATTATATATAGATGGCTTTTAGTGACACAAAGTGGAATAGGTTGATAGTTTTCTACATAAGAATAAGTGATTGAGTTGAGACTCTCAATTATGAGTAATTAGAATGTGTAGATTACGAATTTGAGCTAAAAAATAGAGTATTTTCTACTGTTTAAGGACATGCTGCTTTTTTAACAGATTTAATTTAATACTATTTGTTATGGAAGTTTTCGTGGTGGTCGAATACTTTTGTTCGGGTAGTGTATATATACATTAATCGAGTTTTAATAGTCAGGATATTGAGTCATGTTATACATACATGAATACATATGTACAACATATCATATAAACATGACAGTGTCAAATGAATGCATAAAAAAGACTTAATTAGTTTTTTTTCAAATTGAATAGTGATTAATACCAAACAACTGCAAAAATTGGTTGTGGGTTTCTACTTCTAAGTGTAGGACATATTCCGGGATTGGTTGTTGTTAATAACAGTTATTATCAAATATATAATTATCTCATATTTTGATTTCATGGTTGTTTAAATATTCATTTTGAAAATATTATGTAACCACAATATTTATATTTACTTCACATACAACATTAGTGTATTGCAGTAATGTATTGTTTTGCAGGATATTATTTCTATTACTCATTTATAAGACCTTTCTTGACAACACTAATTTCATAAATTATTATTTGGACGATGTCATGTGTCGCGCTGACTTTACCTCCAATTACAGAGGAGTAGAACACTTCATTAAGTTTTTCAAATTCCCATAAAGATGGTGCTCTTCGTGAAAATGGTGTCGAGCCAGGCCAAGACCTGTGGCAACTACCAAAACAACAAGATTCCAAGGGCTAGTTATTTCTTAGGTAATGCAATTATTCTAGAATCATGCATATACATACTCAAGTTGGGTAGAAACAATTGACTGAATTTAAAAGACTAAGAAAAAGTATTTACCTTCCATTAATTTAGTGAATGCATTCCTCGTTACAACAAAAACATGGGTATAAGTACCTTTTTAATTCGGATAAGTGCAATTTGTATAAACGTACTCCAAATTAACATCGAAAGCCTGCTGGTTGTCAGCTTGGAAAGGCAAAATGTAATTTTGTCCCCTAAGGTTTTCGTTTAGCCAACTTAGTCGACTCGAGTCTCAGGTCTCAAGTCAAGTCTGTCCCTCAAGCTAAGTCAAGTCTGTCTCTCAAGCTAAGTCAAGTCTATTCCTCAAGTCAAGTCAAGTCTGTCTCTCAAGCTAAGTCATGAATATCTCTGAAGCTAAATCAAGTCTATCCCTCAAGTCAAGTCAAGTATGTCCATCAAGCTAAGTCAAGTCTGTCCCTCAAGTCAAGTCAAGTCTGTCCCTCAAGCTAAGTCAAGTCTGTCTCTCAAGCTAAGTCATGAATATCTCTGAAACTAAGTCAAGTCTGTCCCTCAAGTCAAGTCAAGTATGTCTATCAAGCTAAGTCAAGTCTGTCCCCCAAGTCAAGTCTGTCCCCCAAGTCAAGTCAAGTCTGTCCCTCAAGCTAAGTCAAGTCTGTCTCTCAAGTCTCAATATTGTGATTAACTATTCTTTTGATAATTTTGTATGTATAAAATATTAATTAATTTGACTATGTTCATTGAAAACCAAATAATATATCTCATTTTAATTGTTCTGACATAATAGTAGTTTGTTTGTCAGGGTGGGTGAATACCTAAATTAATATTCAAATTTGGATTAATCCATTTTAGGTGATAGAAGGATGAAATTTAAATAGAATGTGTATATTAATATTCTTCACATATGATACAACTATAGTCACAAAATACTGACTCATCATTCTGTCATGACGTCGTCATTACGCATCAAAAAAAGAAAAATTGACAAATTTGGTGATTTTTCGAATGATATTGATTATAGCAGTAAGACAGACGTATTTAGAGATGTTATTACCTTATTATTAATCAATGTGAGTGAGCCTAGGCGCCCAAAGGACGCCTCTGGCAGACATAGTGTCCTCCAGCCGCGCAGCGTAAGTAAGCGAAGCGCGAATGACATTTGATACACCTAGAAATGCCTCCTAATAAAACTGGACTAGCCCCACTTAGTAGTTATCATGTACAGAGAACTTGGAGAAAGTTTAGCACATGTCCAATACAATATATCTATTAGGTATCATTAAGATGCATACCCTACAAAGAGTGTACTTGATACGTTCAAAACAGGTTTAGAAATAGGAATTGATAAATACAAGGAGTGACAAGTGAGCAGTCACGTTTAGGAGGTATAATCATTATTTACACAGGTGACAGATCATATAAAAATTAATTAAATAAGTTTTATAATAATCAAAGATATTGATTAGTAAACTTACTGATTCACTACGGGAGAAACAAAATCAGTTTGGGATATTGTCGATTTATGTTTCTCAGGAAAGAAATCATCCAAATCTCTACTCAATAATCTGTTACAGAGCGAGGATTTACCAATACCAATCCCTCCACTAGCAGAGGGCTTACCAACAATTGAAATGTTAACTGATATGGGAGACTCATTCTTAGCCATCTATGAAAAGAAACAATTATTTTACTCTGATTCGTTAACTTTTCCAATAGAAATTTAGATTTGAGTTATCATCAAAAATGCAAAAATATACTAAAACAAAAAGGGGTTAAAAATATAAGATTAAAAGCACAAGCTCTAACAAATCTTTTTTTAAAAAAGCGAATAATCATTCATATCTCAAATTAAGGTTAGCATTTGCTATAATAGCTAACTTTTTACTTTTTCAACCATTTAAAGAAGTTAGAGCTGTGGGACATTTCGCATTTAAAATGTGTCGTTTTTAGAGCGACACCAGGTGATACAAGTGGCTCAAAGTGGCGAAATATTGGGGCTGGAGTTATAAAAATCGGGATTATTGTTTAGAACCCCTATAAGGATCTAAAAATGATAAAAAAGCAATTCGGGCACATTTTTAATAAAAAACAAGTTTCGCATGGGAAACACCAACCTTAATTTTTTCAGTGCAGATTTGAATCGCAGAGTTATCTGTAAAACTGCATTAATAATCGAAATAATTAAACAGACAATTTTTTTTCGAAAATAAATTGGTCAATTTACAAGGAAGAAATTTGACACAATATGCTTACAACCCTTTAGAAACTTATCAAATTCTTTCATAAATAGATGATCTATCTAAAGAACAGAAAGATTTTTGAAATTTTCTTTTTAGCAATTTTGAAACTATTTTTTTCAGAATTCTCTTTTTATTCGTAATATCAAAAATCTGCCTGTTCATTTTGTTCTCCTCTTCGAGATCTATCAAAAACCGTCTTGTTTTCGCCTCTATGTTGAATTTACAAAAAGTTATCACCTTTATAATTGCTGAAAAAAAGTCTCAGAAAATAGGATTTAGAAAATATTCATATATGTCCCTCAATTTCCATTAGTTTTAACTGCTTTGGAATATTAAATAACATGCAAATATCCTTATTCGACAACTTATAGCGGTAGTTAACTTCAAAATATGGTATATCAAAGATTTTCACCATCAAAAGTGTGAAAAACTGGTCATTGATGACTGGCCACCCAAAAATAACCACATTCGATAGTATCCGCCGGAATCCCAGATCAATAACTTCTTTGAACCATGTCAGATCATGATTTGAATTCAGAATTCGTGTCCCGCATTGAATTTCGAGCAATTGGATATATATATTGACCGAGTCGCCTGATTCTGTACAACGATACTACCGGAATCTGTCCTACGACCAAACTGTTCGGAATCTATACTACGACTATTTCGAGTTCGGAATCTGTCCTACGACTATTTCGAGTTCGGAATCTGTCCTACGATTATTTCGAGTTCGGAATCTGTCAGAGTTGCCGTGGGAATAGAATTTCAAAACCCATTCCCACAGGATATCAGCGGGAATACCCACAAAACCCCACAGAAAACCCCCACAAAACCCACTGGAAAACCCACTGGAAAACCCACAGAAACCCACAGAAATGCTCAAGGAAACCCACAGGAAAACCCACAGAACCCACATGTGAGAATACCCATAGGCTTAAAGTCATTCCCATTCCCATCCCATATGGGAATCTGTCGGTTTTCCCATGGGAATACCCACAGATTCCCATTCCAGATTCCGAACTCGGAATAATCGTAGAACTGATTCCGAACTCGGGCGTAGGACAGATTCCGAACTCGAAATAATCGTCGGACAGATTTCGAACTCAGGCGTAGGACAGATTCAGCTTTCCCATATTGACCATATTTGGAGAATTTTCTGGTTGTCCGTACCTAGCAACGGCCAGGAATTTTTTGACATTCCTGGCCGTTGCTCGGAACCAGCAGTCAAAAACTTCTCCAAATGTGTCCAATATATATATTAAATTGCTAGAAATTTATTGCTGAGTACGAATTTAAAATTAAAATAAAGGATAGCGCCCGTGAAAAACCTGTTTAGCTTGCAAAATTTGATGAAAAGAGAGCAATCTAAGTCGTTAAGCGTGGGCACGTCTCTGGTTTTAGAGATTATCCATTCTAAACTGTTTTTGAGTCTCATGGCTAGTTTTTGTCGAAATTTTCCGACTTTCGCCAGAACATCCTAACAGTTAGGTATCCCACACTCTATAAAAACGTTTGAACAAACCGTTGACTCAAATGCAAAAATCTAAAATAGATGGTCTTCATGGAGTACCAAAAAAGACACAAGAAATTAAAAAGTCAAAAAATGTCAATTTTATAGGGGTTTGGAAAAAAGGGGCAAAATACGTAGTCAGAAAACGGTAGTTTTCTCTCTAAAACAGTTCTAAAATCTCATAATATGTATTAAATCATAAATATTCTGCGGCCGTATTCACTAAGAACTTAAGATCGATCTTAGTGCTTAAGTCTTAAGTTCGATCTTAAGTCGTATTCACTAAGATTGGTATTCACTAAGATTTAAGTTCAATCTTAAGACCGAACTTAAGAGCGAACTCTAAGCAACCTAGGGAGGTGTCTTAAGTATTGGAGTTGATTCGATTTTCACTAATTACCCCATACATGTTATTCAAACTTACTTCTATCGAACATTTAATCTACCTTGATTGATATTAGACTTCAAATAACATTTAAATATTTAAAAAACATTTCTCCATATATATTGTGTGTAACGTCGCAACATGTATCCATCACATGCTATATTCGTTGCAAATTCTTCTTGGATTTGTATGAATAAACAAACATACATTCTTTGATCATATAATCATCCACTCATTCTAATATGCACAATTATAGAGACAGGCTTTATATATTGATTCACATGACTGATAATAATCACTTTGATCCTATTTTCCTATGCACAATGATTTCCAGCAGTCTCTGACGGAGACTCTAAATTGTCTCTGTCTGGAGACTCTAAAATTGGAGTACCTTCAAATTCAACGGGACCTGCAGCTGATACTGTTGATGCTATTGGAATTTCATTGTTCTCAGCTGGTGCTTTGAAAAAGATCAGCAGCACCTGTAATTCCGCTAAAAGCAGGGGTGTTTTGAAACATCTCTGTTACCCGATCTGCAGAGTCAGAAATACTTCTATCTGCTGATATAATTGCATGTCCTCGTCTTCTACCTGTCCAGCAGCGTTTGTACCCCCTCCAGTCTTTCTGGCTTCCTGTTTTTGTCAGCAGAATTTCCTGAGCCTCTCAAAATCTCACCTGCTGATTCAATTTCATTAATGAGACTGCACTCTTCTTCTCTGGTCCAATTTGTTTTGCGGGATTTGTCCATTTGGTTTGGTATTGTAATGCAAGTACTCAGCAGCAATTTATATACACGGGAGGACGCCAATTTAACATAACCACTAATGACACCAATTATTTTCCTAACACCAAATGACGCAGAAATTTTAACGTCGTTCAATTTATTGTACTTTTCATATCCAATGTTTATATTTTGTCTTAGAGAGGCTTTCATGTTACAATATACAAAGACACTTGTTGTTTATATGTTTTGTTTAATACGTATAATATTATGAATGCATGGGATACAACTTATGCTCTTTGATAGCTCTTCCTTTTATATTGACTAGTGTAGAATAATTATAGATTGCATACATAAAACATTGAATTTCATAATAGAATTCCAAGTTAAAACAAAGATTTCACCACAGATATTGTAAGACTCACCAGCAGGCATTCCAGGCGGTACAACTACATAGATAGAAGCTATGTCTTACAGGAGTGGGTTAATCAATCTTATTTGCTCCTAATATTGACATTAATTGCATCAAATTTGCTCAAAAAGAAGAAATATAGTTTATTTTTACTAGATCAATAATAAATGACTACTTACCATTACTAATATTATACTTCAGTTTTGTATTTGATTATTATAATGTTATATTCTAATCATATTAACCCTAACGTTATTTCTAAGTTCGATCTTAAGATCGATCTTAATTCTTAGTGAATAGCTCTAAGTTTGATCTTAAGATCGATCTTAAGACTTAAGATCGATCTTAGTGCTTAAGATCTTAGTGAATACGGCTGCTGGTCTTTTCTATATAGCAAAATGAGATAGAACAACTATGTAAAAACTGAGCCTTCTATCCCGAGCCAAATTTTATTTTTAATTTTTCATATAAGGATTTCAAGTTTAAAAGATAATGTAGAATTAGTCATTTAGGATAAATAAAATTTTGAAGGTAGATATTTAAATTTAGTTTAACGCTAGTAGAGGTTACTTAAAAATTTTTTTAGAAATTTTTTCAAAAATCTGGATTTTTGTATATTTGCTAAATACCGACCTTAGCACTTAATAAAACTTCTTTATTTCGAATTTTAGACTCTTATGGAAAGTATATCTTCCAATTCTTTCTAGTTCTCTCCTACACAAAGCATTAGTGCAGTTATAATGTTTATTCTCTGTTTTCTCAAATTTCATTTTTGGAAAAAGTAATATTTCAAAAAAATTTTTGAGCTAAAGGAATTATTAATAGAAGAGTTAATTTAGTGTTATTTAGACATAGCATTGTCCATTTTTGACATCTATCGAGCCCAAATTTCAATATCATTTCTATAAATTCAAATTGAGGGGTTTTTAAGTAAAAAAAATGTAAAAAAATGGGAAAATCGGCGTTCATAGATAATAAAATTAAATAATTTTAATATTGAATACTGGAGAGCTAAAATCCAACGATAACTAGTTGAACAATATCACATTGAAATAGAATCAGAGCTCAAATAAGAACTAACAACTAGTGAATCCTTAGGAAAAATTATTTGCGTTGTATTATCGTCTATGGGAGCTAAAATTAGGAATCCAAAAAATGCAGCGAGTACATACAATATTCAATGATTTTGATGCTACTAAAAATATTATCTAGTATAGACAAAACCACGTGCCTAATATCAATAGTGTATACTGAACGACTATAGAGTTGCCTATACTTCATAATACTATGGATACCTCTACTAGCGTTAAGGATATTGTCCGCGAAAAATCATACAATTTGGCTTACAGCATAAGATGAAAGCAGAACTACAAGAGATGTTAAGGTTGGCCTTTCCTGTGGGCATTTTGTTTTTCATTAAAAATTTGCCAAAAGTCCTTTTGAATCATTTTTAGATCCCTAAAGGGATTCAAAACATTAATTTCGATTTTTAGAATTTCAATGCCAATATTTCGCCACTTAGAGTCACTTGAACCACCTGGTGTCGCCCAAAAGAGGACACATTTTGGAAGCAAGATGTCTCAGATCTATAACTTCTTTTAACCTTGTCAGATCATCATTTTAATGCTGAATTTGTTCAGCAGTAAATTACCAGCAATTTGATATATCTATTGGACACATTTGGAGAAACTTTTGGATGCGGGTTCCTAGCAACGGCCAGGAGTGTAAAAAAATTCCTCAAGGTTGCTAGGCACGGACAACCAAAAAATTCTCCAAATACGGTCGATATATACAGTGGAACCTGTATATAACGGCCACCCAAGGGACTGGACAAAATTGGCCGTTATACACAGGTGGCCGTTATATACAGGTGATTGTCTTAATCCCCAAAAAGGTATCAACGTAGTGAAATTAATATCAAGCTTTTAGAAATCTATTACTTGAAGTAATATAATGAAACTTGTTTATCGTTCGTAACAGGTTCTGTCATAAACACATAAAAAGGTGAAAAATTTGATGGTCGTTATAGACAGGTAGTGACCATTATAGACAGATGATGGCAGTTATACAAAGTTTTTGGGTCAGTAAGGGACTGCAAATGGGTGGCCGCTGGCCGCGTTGAGCAGGTGACCGCTATACACAGGGTAAATATTATGGAATTTCGGACGGGACTGTTCAATGGTGACCGCTATAGACAGGTGACCGTTATACAAAGTGGCCGTTATAGCAGGTTCGACTGTATATCAAATTGCAGGGAATTCAATGCTGGACACGAATTCAGAATTCAAATGATAATCTGGCATGTCTTAAAGAAGTTATAGATCTAGGATTCCGGCGGATGCTATCGGATGTGGTTATTTCTGGTTGGCATGTCACGAAATATTTGGTCCGGCCGGACCAAATAAATCAGAAATATTCTGTCCGTGAGGACCGAATATTTCAGAGGGCCAAATATATCAGCTATTTTTGGTCCGCCCAGACGATTTCGTGGTCTAGATTTAGTATGCCCTCAATATTTCTGTTTCATTGAACCTAAAAATTTAATCTTTGATGCTAATTTCAGTTAGAAGGTGGTTCATTTATTTAGTTTGTTTCTCTCAAATGATGAGACTTCAACGCAAATTCCAGTGTTGTGTCCGGTGTCTCTTGAAACGCTTCACAATGTTAATTTAATTTGTACAATTTGAAATTTTAATAAATACACTCCATCCCAATTTAATAAAAAAGACACAACACATTGGTCACGTTGGAAAAATTGAAATATTGATTTTAGAAGATGAATTAAGTAGAATATTCCGCTTAATTTCATAAACTTTGGGTGCAAAGACGCTACGATATTAAGCGGAACCGACTGCAAAGCAATTCAATGTAAAACTTACAAATGAGATACATCATAAACAGTTATTTTATAAGACCATAAATCAATCCCAAACATGCCAACCGTACCGCCTTTCGCCAATCATTCATTTTTCCTATAGGAAAATGGTCTATGGGAATGGACGGCGCATAACGTCCTCCACCTCCGTTAGGTCCATCTACGTGCAAAATCCTGTGGATCGACTTGTACGAAATTTGGAACGAACATTCCTTATAGAGTGTAGATGTGTATATGGGATATGAGTTTACACATTTTCACACCTACCTGAAAATGTGACAAAATAGCTGAACAATCAATTTTCATTGTTTTAGTTATTACAGAGTCACGCAAATTCTGGAGATGCACTTTCCGTCTGACGACTGACAGTTTTACATGATACGGTTAATTTTGTAGTGTCACTACTGCTACATTGTGGTATTAAGTTTGGCAGGTATGAGATCCGGACCAAAAATAACTGATATATTTGGTCCGGAAGGACTAAAAAATACACCAGACCAAAATTATCTGAGATATTTGATCCGGCCGGGCAAAAATAGCTGATATAATTGGTCGCCTGAAATATCCGGTCCAGAAGGAATGAATATTTCTGATTTATTTGGTCTGGCCGGACTAAATATTTCGTGACAGGCCAAGCAAAAATGACCAGTTTTTCACACTTTTAAAAGTAAAATTTTTGAAATACAATATTTTGAAATCAAATACTGCTATAAGTTGTTGAAAAAGGAGATTTGCATTTATTTAATACAAGCGCGCTTCACTTGAATGCGGTTCGCGGCTGGCGGACAATTTGTGTCCGCCGGAGTCGCCCTGCGGGCGCCTGGGGTCACATTGATTAATTATAATGGAGACAACATCTCTAAATACATCTGTCCTACTGTTATAATCGATATCGCACGAAAGAATCACCAAATTTGTCAATTTTTAAAATTTTGATGCTTAATGATGACGTCATAACAAAGTAATGAGTAATCATTTTTTGATGATTGTTGCATCATATGTGAGGTATATTAATATACACATTTGATTAAAATTCTAGCCTCCTATTACCTAAAATGGCTGAATTATGGATGAAAAACTGAAATTTCATATTTTAAAAAAATGGTTACAATGACGTCATAATTCCATGATGTGTCGACATTTTCATCTGAGCTCAGAACTTAGTGGAGCCATAGCCAAAAGACTCCCACATCCCAAAAATAAGCTTTCTGTGCCTGGCAATTTCTTCAATCATAGCCTACTATAATAAGACCGCAGAGTAACTTGCGAATTTGGGACTAGGGATGCTGTAGAAGATGGTTGAAGAAATACATGAGCTGCCTTAAATCATTAACAAAGCACAATAGAGCTTAGGAATGTATTACCAGCATATATAAATATGGTGTCAAAGCACCCATATTCGTTGTTAAAATTTAGATTAGTCATCAAATGATTGCGCAACATGCTATATTTGGGTAAAATTTAGTGATTTTCAGAGGTCGTTTAAGGGCACTTCTAAGTGTTTTTGTTATAAAGTTTTTCGCATGGAACTGAGAAGTGAATGTGTTAATACTAAAAATTTGGAATTTTTTCATGGAATGTTCTTACATTCCAGTGTTGCTACGGAAACGTGTTTTGGTCAGTTGGGGCTATATCTTCAAAACAGCGATAGCTAGACATTCAAATTTAATCCCATTTGATAGCAAATAGGCTACTTCCTATTAAGCTATAATACAATTTCTATGTCTTAATTCAATAATTTACGAGTTATTAGACAATTTATCACATTGGTCACATTTGGTAATTTGTCGAATATCTCGTAAACCATTGAATTTAGACACATAAATTGTATTATAGCTAAATAGGAAGTAGCCTATTTGCTATCAAATGGGATTATATTTGAATGTCTAGCTATCGCTGTTTTCAAGATATAGCCCAAACTGACCAAAACACGTTTCCATAGCAACACTGGAATGTAAGAACATTCCATCAAAAAATTCCAAATTTTTAGTATTAACACATTCACTTCTCAGTTCTATGCGAAAAACCTTATAATAAAAACACTTAGAAGTACCCTTAAACGGCCTCTGAAAATCACTAAATTTGACCCAAATATAACCTGTTGCGGAATCATTTGATGGCCAATCTAAATTTTAACAACGGATATGGGTGCTTTGACACCATATTTGTATATGCTGGTAATACATTCCTAAGCTCTATTGTGCTTTGTTAATGATTTAAGGCAGCTCATGTATTTCTTCATCCATCTTCTACCGCATCCCTGGTTAAGTTACTCTTAGGCCTTATATATAGTAGGCTATGCTTCAATCAATTCGTTACAGATATATACGATATATATATATATATATATATATATATATATCTAAAGTGACTGATTCATGAATTAATGTACACTAAGCGGACAAAAGTATTTCAACACTTGATTCTTTCCCATACAAATAATACTAAAATGGGTCTATTCATGAAGAGGGTTAGTTCCAAACGGTATGGGATACAGCTAATCGGATTCCAGATTCGAATAATACGCATTCAAATTAGTCACAGGTTAATTTTTCTAATTAATCATTCATTCCTAACTTTTTGTAACTATCAATCAGTGCCACTTTATGCCACATACACCCATTTTGACCACTATACATGATGGCAATGAATTACCTATGGTGGCTCAGGCTGATAAGATTGTTCATTGAATTGGGTAATTTATTAGTTATGTTCAACTATGACTAATTCGAATGTGTAGATTTCGAATCTGAAATCAGATTTTTAGTATCTCTTTGAATTTGAACATATTGCCCTTCATGAAATACTCCGATTTAGTATTATTTGTATGCGAAAGAATCAAGTGTTGAAACTTTTGTCCGCTCAGTGTATAATTCGAATAATTAGAATAATTCATATTTCATTAAACCTGAGAAGAATTATTGAAAATATAAAATTTAAGCCAAGAAAAAGTCATAAATTGTAGGGATAAATTATTCGAACATCAGTTCTTTAACAGTTAAATTCTAACCTATTTTAAATCATTCCAAATTTTAATTGTTATCAAATTTTTCAAATTTTCCTGATGCCTACCAATGAAGAACTCTGAAATAATTGAATTTGTTTCTATTTCTTAGTCCTACAGTTATATACATAGATCTACTTTCTCCAGTTGTGCGAATTGTAGTTGAAATTTGTGTGTTTTTATCACTTGTACTATTTATTAGAACTATTTGTACAAGTACTAATAATCTTCATTTTTTCTATATTGTAAAACGATTATCTTCTTAATTTCTTTAGTTATCAAAATGTCTAGCTTTCTATTGACAAAATAATTTATCTATAGTTCTGTTTACACACAGCATGGCAACGTTTCGTTACCACCCAAAACTTGTCAAATGTGGTTTTTAATCCAGGATCAAATTTCATCTGCACAACTTTGCATATAAGGATATATTGTGATAGTATACCATCTAAGGGTTCAGTTTATTTCGCATAGCATGGCAAGTTTATGTTGTTATGTAAAACTTGCGAAATACGGTTTCTATTTCGGGATCGAATTCCAGCTGCACTACTTTGTATATAATGAAGGATTGTCATAAGTATTGTAATTACATAGATACTTTGGTGTCATCGTATAATTATGCGAAAACTGTAATTATTGATAATTCAGGTTTATATAATTTATTCTTGTCTAAAGCAACATGGATATTCCAGGGTGTTCTGTTGGTATAATTTTATTCGAAAATTGCCACAAAACGAAATATGTTAGAAAACAAGGCCTTAAGAAAATATCTGATCTCGATAATAATGCAATACATCTTTTGGAGATCAGAGCTGGTCTCATCTTTACATCAGAAATTGATACAATCTGTCTTCATCATGAACAAGTTGATATCTTAAAGTAGTCCAGTTGGCAGTTGCATAACAAAAAAATAGTAAACAAATACCTTAAAACTCTCAATACTTCATTAACAGACGCTCTAAACAATATCAAGCAAACAACAAATGCGTTTACTATAAAGCCAGGTCAAAAGTTGTGCTATCATTGCTTCGATACATTTTCTTTGCGAATTTAAAAAATTTCACTTAGCAATGAAATTAATTGGATTGCTATAAAAATTAATTCATTATCTGCGAAGTAGTGCAGCAGGAATTTGATCTCAAAATAGAAATCACATTTGGCAAGTTTTACAACAACATAAACTTGCCATGCAATGCGAAATAAACTGAACCCTCAGATGGATTACATTACAATACTTAATTATATGCAAAGTTGTGCAAAGATGAAATTTGATCCCGGTTAGAAACCACATTTGACAAGTTTTGGATGGTAAAGAAACGTTGCCATGTTATGTGTATAAACAGAACAATAGATTAATTATTTTGTCAATAGAAAGCTAGACATATTGATAACTAAAGAAATTAAGAAGATAATCGTTTTGCAATAGGAAAAATGAAGATTATTAGTACTTGTACAAATACTCTAATAAATAGTACAAGTGATAAAAACACACACAAATTACAACTACAATTCACACAACTGGAGAAAGTATATCTATATAACTTGAGGACTAAGAAATAGAAACAAATATCAATTATTTCAGAGTTCTTCATTCGTAGGCATCAGGAAAATTTGAAAAATTTGATAACAATTAAAATTTGGAATGATTTAAGCCGAAGCTCAAATAGTAACAACGACAATGATTCAAATGAAATATGTATTAGAAATTTGATGTAGAAGAAAACTACTAGAAGCTATTAAGATTTAAATATAATTTATACTAATATTTGAGTGAATCAGGTAGTCATTTGAAACAAGTTATAATTATCGACTTCACAAGTGAATTCATCATCATTCTGAAGTCATATATGTGACGTTGCTTTCGTAAAGTTGTAACTTTGTTTGGATTTATTATTATGAGCTGATAATATGAATTTCTAGGTTTAAGAATGGGCAGGATCTAAATATAATGCTAAGAAGCAAATCTATTAATAGCGAATTTTCGTCCTAATCGGTGTATTCGCCCACTGTGGCATTGGACTGTCTACCTACACCTTTCTGATGTTTCAAAGGTCCATTCTCTGCAAAACGTTTCTTCACACGATATAGAGTGAGCCGAGACATCCCAACATCTTCGGAAATTTTTGAAATGCGTGATATTCCACTGTTCAGAAGTGTTGTTATTTGTTTCCTTTTCTCTTCTTGAGTCATTGCATCTAATATAACATGAATGAAACGATTATTCAACGTAAAAAGTTATAAATATTGAGGATAAGAGAAATTGTGATTGGTCACCAAGTGATGACGTCATCGAAATTTCGAAATTTCAAAAATGAATTGTGTCATCAAATTTTTAATACCCGATAAAATTTGATATAAGTCCTAAATATATAAAAAAACAAAAGCTGGAGCAATTAAAAGAGGTAGAGACATATAATGGTAAAACAAACTTTATGGTTGACATTTAATTTATGTGTAAATAATTATGTGACAAACTGTATATCTTTTATATTGTTAAGGTTGGTGTTTCCTTCCAGAACTAACTTTAAAAGTTTTCATTATTTTCTCCTGAAATTTTTGGTGGAAACTATTCTCGATAAGTTATCTGCAAAAATACACTTTTCGGGAGCCCAAGAAATAAGAGAATTTTAAAAAAAATCCCAAATGATCTAATTTATAGAGGATATTCAAGGAAACTTCAATGCCTTATGCCTCTTTTACTCAATTATTCTTGCACAAAATGGTTGAATAAAGAAAATAATAGGAATAGATTTTTCAATTTTAACCAAAATAATTTTTTCTTTCAAATTTCGTTTATACAAAATTTAGAGGCAGATTTTCGTAACGAAAAATATTTTAACTATTTTCTAAAGTAGAATATCAAAAATCTGTCTCTATCATTTTGTTCTACGTGTTCTACGTCTAAAACCGTCGAGCTTTTAACTCTACGACATTTGTAACTAGAGATTCCTCCTTTGTAAAATTGATTTTTTTAAGTGTTAAAACAGGCTACAAAGCAATTTTCTTCGGAAAGGCTTGATTTCCATTAGTTTTACTGTATTCTGATAATAAATAACATCAAAACATCCTAAATCAACAACTAATAGTAGTACTTAACTTCAAAATATGACATATCAAATATTTTCACATCATGACACCTTCAAAAGTGTGAAAAGTGTGAAAGGCCCAAAAATGACCATGTCCGACAGTTTCCGCCGAAATCCCATACCTATAACTTTATTTGACTATGCCAGGTCGTTATTTTAATACTGAATTCGTACTCAGCACTAAATTTCCATCAATTTGATATATATATTGACCATATTTGGAAATATTTTTGGTTGCCTTTTCCTAGCAACGGTCAGGAATGTTACAAAATTCCTGGCCGTTGCTAGGCACGGTCAAACAAAAATGTTTCCAAATATGGTCAATATTTATATCAAATTGCTGAAATCTAGTGCTGAGCATGAATTCAGCATTAAAAAGATGATCTGGCACTGTTAAAAGAAGTTGTAGCTGTGGGACATTTCGCATTTAAAATGTGTCGTTTTTAGAGCGACACCAGGTGATACAAGTGGCTCAAAGTGGCGAAATATTGGGGCTGGACTTATAAAAATCGGGATTATTGTTTAGAACCCCTATAAGGATCTAAAAATGATAAAAAACCAATTTGGGCACATTTTTAATAAAAAACAAGTTTCGCATGGGAAACACCAACCTTACCTCATTTACCAATTAGTTTTTAACTTATTTGATATTTTTTTAATGATAGGGACCTTAACATTGTTTTGGCACCTTTGGAGATTATATAACACAAAGATTTAAAAGAATGGGCAAATAAAATCCAAACAAAATAGCTCTATAAGGGAGTTCATTTATATAATGCTCGGGAAATCGCTTGATCTCAGATATTTAGCGATCACTGGGTCAGAAATAAAATTCTGATCGTTTAAAAAAAAAATTTGTTCGGATCCGACCATTTGTTATTGAGATATCGCTTATTATAGGTAAAGTTCGGGCATAATATCCCTCTAAGTTCCCGAAAGAGCCCGATGTCATATCTTAAAAACTGTTGCAGATATATCTTATATATTAAAATGCTAGTATTTTTTTATTTTTTTATTTGTGTGTTTGTCCGAATTGATTGAAGAATTGGGAAGTCGTAGAGGTGTGAAAATTTGCATGTAGGTGTCAAATGATATGCTTACGATTAAGGTCTAAGATCTAAGCGAAATTTTCACATCTCTGCAAAAAAAATGGAAAAATTTTTCGCACCTTTTCTAGACAAAATAAATTACTGCACTATTACAATAGAAATCATTGTACCAGTACACTAGGACACTAGGACACTAGGACACTACAATAAATAGATCGTCATTGTTATTAATACTTCAAAGCCACAACTTATGTTTGATATCTTAACTATATTATAGCGTATGGATATAAAAAAGATCATCTGCATATTTTCACACCTTTATATACATATTTTCACACCATTTGATTAATTTTGAAAATAATGCTAGAGACTAGCTTCCAACGGGTGACATGGGGTTTTCAGGGGTGTAGATTTCGAATATCATATTTTCAGATCGATATAATGAATTATTTGTTTACTTTTGTTTACAATAGATACATAAAGTAAACAAATCTCAAAAATATGCTAGAAACTTGCTTCCAACGGTTGACATGGGGTTTTTAGGGGTGTAGATTTCGAATATCATATTTTCAGATCGATGTAATGAATTATTTGTTTACTTTTGTTTACAATAGATACATAAAGTAAACAAATCTCAAAAATATGCTAGAAACTTGCTTTAAACGTTTGATATGGGGTTTTCAGGGGTGTAGATTTCGAATATCATATTTTCGAGTAAATTTGAAGATCAATTTGTTTACTTTTGTCTGCATTAGATACATAAAGTAAACAAACCTCAAAAATATGCCAGAAACTTGCTTTAAACGGTTGACATGGGGTTTTCAGGGGTGTAGATTTCGAATATCATATTTTCTAGCAAATTTTATGATCAATTTGTTTACTTTTGTTTACAATATATATATAAAGTAAACAAATTACAAAAATGGGCTAGAATCTAGCTTCCAACGGTTGACATGGGGTTTGTAGTGCTGTAGATTTTGAATATTATATTTTCGGATCCATATGAGAAATTATTCGTCGACCTTTGTTTACAATATTTATTTCAAGGAAAAAAATCCAAAATATGTTTGATTGAGTGACTCCAGGCGCCCGCATGCCGACTCTGTGGACACGCAGTGTCCGCAAGCCGTGCAGCGCAAGCAAGTGAAGCGTGCTTGTAATATATTTTATCCTTAAATAAAAGGATATATGCGAAAATATATAGGTTCCTCGAACATTCCTTTGTCAAAAAATAAATAATTCTCGACTTATCATTGATTTAATTGTAATACAAATTCTATGGAGAACTTTGAATCTATTAGAAAATAGCGAATCTAACCATTAAATATGTGTCCAAATTTAGCTATTATGCTAAATAATGAATACGATTGTCGTTAATAAATAATGTGTACAGAAAAATTGGAGAACTTTAAATAATTATTTTGAAAATTCTGGCCTTGGACCTCGCAGATTTGGTCAAAACCCCCCATTTAGGGTCCAAAAAGAGATATCTCTCTATCTCTGTAAATATATGTCCAAATTCTTAGTTCTCACTTCGTAATATACTTTTTATGAGTGTACATAAATGATTCTTTGATAATAATTGTACTACACCCTATGGAATGTTAAGTTTTAGATTTTTGTCATGTGATGACAATCCTAACTTCGTCCTAACTTCGAAACTAAAAGTAGAAGACTTTCGCTCTAACATCCTAATATACTTTTTGGAAGCTTTTATTCATTCTAAACTGATAGATTATACTTCGCAGCGCCAGGAATATGAATTATGGTTTACAATTATCTCAAAATATTCGGAGTTAGGGGCCTCAAGGAAATGTGTGGATTTTCACTATACTTTTGCTATTTTTTGTAAATATTTGGTTATAATATACCTAAATCAGCAGCATGAATGCGAATAAATGTCTGTGAATGCTTTTGTTCATTATTAATAACTCATTCTACATTCTTCTTAAGGATACCGCCCTCGAAAAACATCGCAAAACATTAAAAAAAATTGTGGAATTTTTTATTTTCAATTCCATCGGATTATTGAGTAGTCTACCATCTAATCGTACTTGTTGGACGGTATTTATTTTGATATTCTAGAACTGGGCACCTAAAGCTCAGGCGTACTAAAAATCGGAAAGTTATTCGTGATTTTGCGGCGCATTCATCAATTATTTTCTAACTTATCTGATATTTTTTCAAATATACGAACCTCAAAATGGTTTTGGCCCCTTTAAATATTATAAAACAGATGAATTTAGAAAAAGAAGCACCTGAAATCCAATCAAAAATATCTTTATGAGGGACTTCATTTCTAAAATGCTCGGGAAATGGCCGTTGTGATATTAGCTATTGTGTATAGAAAAAAATTCTGAACATTTTAAAAAAAAGTTTGTTCAGATCGGACCATTAGTTCGTAAGTTATAGTATATTGTAGGTAAAGTTCGGACATCAAACCACTCTATGGCCCCCAAAGTGCTCGATGTCAATGCTTAAAAACTATTGAAGATATATAATCTATAATAATCTTAAATGAAAGGATATATATGATAATATATAGGTTCCTCAAACATCTCTTTGTCAAAAAGTAAATATTTCTTGACTATTCATCGTTTTTGTTGTAATACAAATTCTATGGAGAACTTTGAATATATTAGAAAATGGTGAATCTTGTCATGAAATAAGTTCCCAAAAGTAGCTATTATACTCAAAAAACTATGCAGTAGTCACTAGCAATGTATACAGAAACTTTGAAGCACCCAACATGATTATTTTGGAAGTTCAAAGCATTTATCTCCAAATTTCGGTCAAAGCCCCCCCATTTATGGTCCAAAAACAGATTCCTCCATATCTCGGGAAATATACACCAAAATTCTTAGCTCTCAATTCCTAATATACTTTTCAAGACGGTATATATCTGATTCTTAAATAATAAATGTACTACATGGAATGGAATGCTAAGTTTCAAATTTTTATCACGTGATGACGTAGCATTTTTCGAAAATCCTAACTTGAAAACTAAAAGTCGTAGACTCTCGCTCTAACTTCCCAATATACTTTTTGGTAGCTCTTTATTCATTCTAAACCGATGAATTATACATTGTACTGCTAGGAATATGATTTACATTCCCTAATTGGTTCAAAATATTCGGGGTTAGGGGCCTCAAGGTAATTTGTGAATTTTCAGTATAATTTTGCTATTTTCACCAAAATCTGTTGGAATACATCTAATTAATTAGTATACACGCGATTAAATGTCCATGGAAGCTTTTATTTTTCGTTAATAGCTCATTTTACATCGTTCTTACCATCAAAACTTCAAATCCCTATATCTCGGGACTTTAAAATTCCAAAATTGACCGTCTTTCAAAAATTTTAACTCAAAATTGCTTTGAGATAGAGGTTTGAAAATTTCAGGAGTTGTTCCATATCATTAGGCGATGAGCGTAGGACCACTCAATTTTTGATATTTTATAAATTTGTGATTTTATTGCTGATTTGCAAAGAAAATCGGGCTTTTTTCGCCGTTTTTTGGCCCTTTTTATTCGGACACCGATAAAATTTACAATTTTTAAAATTTTAACTTTCTTTTGGTCCTATGAAGTGGCAAATATGATAGACTATCTATGAATAAATTTTCGAAGCATTTGATCCAAACATGTGCTTTAAAAAAATCACAGAGTGCAGGAGGGCTTACCATTAAGATGTGCTAGGGAAAAACGGAAAAAACCGACTTTGAGACGCTGTAATTCAAAAACTAGAAATGTGAACCAAAAACTGTTTGGCATGTCTCAATATTTTTTAATTGCACTACCTGCCCACGCTTAACATCTTATATATCTCTATTCTTGATATATGCTGTAAGCCAAACCTATGGATTTTTCACGGGCGGTATCCTTAACACCTAAACTTATAATCTCTATATCTCCGGACTTTAAAATTTCAAAATTGACCGTCTTTACAGAATTATTTCTCAAATTTGGTTTGAGATAGAAGTTTCAAAATTTCAAGAGTTGTTGCATATCATTAGGCGATGAACGTAGGACCACCATTTTTTTGAGATATTCTAACTCGGTGATTTTATTCCTGATTTCCCCAAAAAAACAGCATTTTTGGCCCTTTTTTTCGGACACCGATAAAATTTACAATTTTTGTCATTTTAACTTTCTTCTGGTCCTATGAAGTTGCAAATATGGTAGACTATCTATGATTCGATTTTGGAAGCATTTGATTCCTTGCTATGTCCTAAAAATTTCTTTGAGTGCCCAAATTTCTACCATTAAGATGTGCTAGCGGAAAACGAAAAAAACATACTTTGAGACACTGTATCTCAAAAACTAGAAATGAGAATCAATAACGGTTTGGAATGTGCTAGTATTTCTTGATGTAGATACCTCCCCACGCTTAACATCTCTTATAGCTCTACTTTCATCGTATGCTGTAAGCCAAATCATATGTTTTTTCGAGGGCGGTATCCTTAAAGAATATTTGAATAGTTTGCAGGAAATTGAATGAAATGTATTTAATAATTCACAAATTGAGTACCTAAATAACGTGGCTGGGTGTGCAGTTTTCTCTTATACAAAAAATCTAACCTATTTAACAACTAATAAGGGATCTCAATATATTATCATAGATTTATTAGACAGAGGTCACTTATGTATCCATATATTGTTGTTATCGACTGCGTTACTACTTGTATTACCCATAAAACTTTCATCAAATTGCTAACTCTCAAGTTCTTCGAAAACTATTTTATCCCGGTTCAACTCATACTAAATTGCTAGTATTAAATTTATTCATAATTGATGTTATCAACTTGATGACAAATGGATTGATATGTGTGAGAGAATTGTGTTGTTGTGAAGTATAATAATTCTTCTCTTTCTTAGGAATGGTGTGACAAGACCGGATAAAGGATGAAGAAAGAGAAGTGATGTCTAACGGAATATCAACGTTTTGATCTTCCTTAATCTTATAATATTATCTACTCTTCATAACATCCCTCAGCTTACTAATTTTAATTTATGTAATTCACCATTTCAATAATGATTATTCCTACTTAGTGTCTATTGTCCTATTGTTAGTCTTACCGTGCTGTGCTGTGCTATGAATCTATTTCGAATGTATTTGTTTGTTTGCAATTAAAATTGAACTTATTATAATTATTAACGCTCATTTATTAAGTACTTAACCTTTTAACTCAATGTATGACTTTAGTAAGTGTGGTGCACATATAGAAAGTGAATAAATGTTAAATTGATAATTAATAATAAATTCACTTAGCTCGTTTAACCAATCCATGGTCCAGAAAAAAAGGTCTGCGCCATTGCCTTAGTGTATTAGAATGCTATGGTCTGTCCTACTGTTATAATCGAAATCGCACGAGAAATCACCAGATTTGTCAATTTTTAAAATTTTTGATACGTAATGATGACGTCATAATTAAGTGATGAGTCATAATTTATTTATGATAGTTGGATCATATGTGAGATATATTAATATACACATTCTATAAAATTTCTGCCTTCTATCACCTAAAATGACTGAGTTATGGTCGAATAACTGTATTGCTTAACTTATAAAAATGTGACAATGACGTCATAATTCCATGATGAGTCGACATTTTTGTCTGAGGTCACAACTTAGTGGAGCCATAGCCAAAAGATTCCCACATGCCAAAATCAGCTTTTTGTGCCTGGCAGTTTCTTCAATCAATTCGTTACATATATATTTATATATAAATATTAATGGTAGATACTTTGTCCTGTTAATGTATGCCTAAAACGAATTAAACCTCCAATAATTTTTCAATTTTTATTAATGCTAAACTTTAGAGGGTTATCTCACAAAAAACAAAAAAATACCCTCCAAATAGTGCTATCAGATGGTAGACCGATCAGTAATACAATGCCGTTTTTTTTACACCAGGCAAGGTTTTTCGAGGGCGGTATCCTTAAGAGCTATGACTATTGTTAATAGTAAAGTTGTTTCCGTTCTAAAAAGACCTTCAGTGGGGATGCGGGGAGGCGTTATATCATGACCATTATCTCATTATTTTATAATATAATCAAGGCTGATAATTTGATATATAATTGGCTACAAACATTTAATTCACGCATTGAAGTCTCAATAACATCAATATATTTTGAAATGCTGGTAGATCGACTGTATAACTCAATCTCTAGCAATAAATCCTTGTACCTGAAATATAATGGGATACTGATCCCAAATGACAATATATGCGGTAGCTAAATATTGATGCGGGCGAGGAGATGAAACACGGTCCTAATTAAAAGTCCTATACTCGGATTATTGGATTGTTGTTTAATCGAAAAATTTTTGAGATAATTGAAGTCGACGTTCACAATCCAAAATTTGTCAATAAGAATTATTATACAGTCAGGGTCGCTTATTGTGAACCATCAGGGGACCAAAACATCTGTTCATAATATACTTCATATTAAGCGAACTTGATTCAATACAAATCCTATCTAAAAAATGAAATTGGGACCAGGAGGTTAGCTTATAATAAACGAATGTTCATATTAAGCGGGTTCATAATATGCGACCTTGACTGTAGTTTGAACTAGATATCTGACAATATAAGCTGAAATGATGTTTTATTCAGTTTTAATGGATCATTTTGTATTCGAGCCTGTTAGTAAATATGTTTCTGAAATAATTATCTTAATAAAAAAGATAGCTAATGGACACATGAGCTATCCAGGCGTTTCGTAGGTCGAGCGTCGAGGTCGCTAAGCTAAGAAGAATATCTGAAAATGAACTAACTAAGAACTTATCTACCTTTTCTTCGTTGTCAGTTATGCTCTTAGAGTAGGCAGATTCCATCAGCAATCGTTCAGTGTGGTCCAAAGATAGTCTCTTAGGCTTGGAATTCCATTCAGAAAGATAGGAAGGGTAGTCGGGGAATATACTGGGTATTGAAGTTTTCTTTAGAGCTATTCTATCCTGGAAACTGTAACAGTACGAAGCCCGTCATTGTAGGTAATGGTTCTCTCGATGTCATCTGGTTTGAAATAATGTATACATATCTAAATTGTGTGTAGAAGTGTAAATGTGACAATCAGTTAATACAGATAACACATAAATTATAGAAACTTACTCACATAGCGTGTTTACTTCCTAGTCTTTCCATGGGCGTGGAATTACCCTAAACGATTCTTTGGGAAATGAAAAGCAGAGGGATATTCTGCTTCACTTTTATATTTGGACTTGCAGCCTGGAACAACACAGCACATTTCGTTCCGGAAGAGCAATAGAGATTGATGATATGTGGAGTGTTTCGGATCAACTTTGAGTCGTATATAGGAAAAGACAGTGATTTGGAAAACTTCACAACAAGGTAGCAAATGAATATATAATTCATGTAGTTCATTTTAAAACAAAACAAGTAAGTAGTATGTTAATATATAAGTAATATGGTTGCTTAAAATAAGTTTAACCACAAATTCTCTAGCGCCATCTTCGAACCAATTTGAAGAAAATCGATGCAGTATTAATGAAAAGGATCATTATATAATATACGAAGTTATATAGTACCAGCATAATCCAACAATTTTCAGAAAAAATCATTTAGCTCGTTTAACAATCATTTAACTCGTCTGCGCCATTGCCTTAGTGTATTAGAATGCTATGGACAGACATATTTAGAGACGTTATCTACATTATGATTAATCAATGTTAGCATTGGCGCCAACGCGCGCTTCTGTTGGAGACTTTATGTCCTCCGACCACGCAAACGAATGTTTACTAATGAATCAATTTAGTTGTAGAATTTTAGTACATGAAATATTTGCCGCAAGCAATTTGCGTAATCATTGAATGACTATTGCCATTCCGATTAGCCCTATTCTATTTCAGTATAAACGAATACATTTGAGATGTTTTGTCCTAATATTTCTGAATTCCAAATTTGAAATGCCTAAATTGAATAAACGTGGACGCCAAACCAGTAAAAGTGGCACTATAGCTGAGAGAGTGAGGAAAGTTTGAGACAAAGCAACTCCTCAAGAGCGACTCCTTCGCCAACATGCTGCGTTTGAGAGTCCTAACCAGTGGCGTACCGTGACCAAATGCCGCGTTGCCGCCCCTAAGTGTGAATTATTTAAATTATAATTTCGCGATTCAATTTCCTATTTGCTTTATTCTTAACAATATTGTAATAACTCGCTATAAATTGTTAACAAATAGTTCTTCTCGCTTTCAATGCTGCTCATTATTTGAAATTGCAATTTTATGATGAAATCTGAATAGTTAATTTATTAAAACACGCAAGAAATCTATAAATGCGACTTAATATTGTCATTTATATTTCTTACAGTTAATAATATCACTTCTACAAGTATTATGACTATTATGTTATTATGTTATTACAGTAAGGTTGTGGTTTGTATACTAATAAATGTTTTCATTATTTCAGAAATTGAAATCATTACAATTGATTTAGAGGGATTCTTAATTATAGAAGTGCAGTTATCAATTGTTATTTGTGAATTATCAATAGTGCAAATTGTCAACAGACAATAAACTCTGATCAATTTAATTCAACACTGGATTTCTACATGCAATAGGAGAATTTAAATTAAAGTTGTAAATGCAATTTGCCGCCCCCTTGAAGTGCCGCCCGGGGCGGACCGCCCCCCCGCCCCCCTCACGGTACGCCACTGGTCCTAACCCTCAAGTCCAAAGGGAGGCGTCTTCAAGAAATGCGAGATCGCACTCGACTTCACTTGAAAAAAGAGACGCCTACCGGGAGAAGAGCCCGCCTGAGAGATTTCTTTGAACGGCAGGATTCCCGGTGCGAGCTGAGACTCCGACAAAGAGAGTTGCACGCTGCCTTGATCTGAGTCAGCGTCAGGCTTCCCGCTTAGACAGTGAGATGGGCGAGGCTCGCCAAATTCGTCTCCTGGACCTGCTAGATCGTCAGACATCGCGCTTAGACAGTGAGACGGACGAGGCTCGCCAAATTCGTCTCCTGGACCTGCTAGATCGTCAGACATCGCGCTTAGACAGTGAGACGTACGAAGCTCGCCAAATTCGCATCCTAGACCAGCGGAATCGTCAGACATCCCAGTTAGACCGCGAGACGGAGGAGGCCCGCAAAGTCCGTCTCCTAGACCAGCGGGATCGACAAGCCTGGAAGATAGCCTGCGAAACGGAAGAGCAAGCCAGCTTACGTCAGAAGCACCAGGCTAAGTTGTATGCTAAGAGAGTTAAATCTCGCATTGTTCATAATTTGCTAGGTCAATTATTGCCACCGAAGTCCCTGAGCTAAAAGGATTGCAGCATATGCTGCATGAAGTTAATCCTTATGTGGCATTTTTTAGACAGGAACTAGATCTGATGCGAGAGCAGGGGGGAGCTGACGTGAGAATGGTGATAAAAGCAGACCGGTGTCCAGATTCTCGACGTTATAACGCTCCCACTGCTCAGGAAATAGCTGTCATTCTCCCGAATGACGGTTATGGAGAAGAGATCGCCAGCAGGGATATAGTGCTGTACGCGCTGAAGGGCGGTGTTCAGCACATTATAGAGACTCACCGTGCGTACGATACACTGCACTATGTTCTACTATTTCCTCTAGGTGAAGACAGCTGGCATCTCAACATTCCTCACTCGAAAGGGAGAGGAAATGTCACCGCTATGGAGTATTATGCATACCGACTGATGGTACGGAGCCGCTTGAGTTCTCTACACCTGAGTGGTAGACTTTTCCATCAGTATGCTGTGGATGTATACGTAGACTCCAGAGAGTTGGGACATAAGATAGTGCTTCCTTCCTCCTATACTGGCTCTCCTCGGCAGATGTTCGAGTTGTACCAGGATGCAATGAGTATAGTCCGGAAATATGGTAAGCGCGACTATTTCATTACATTTACATGTAATCCCCAATGGAAGGAGATTACGTCCGCTCTCATATTAGATTATAAAGCGTCTAAACGCCCTGATTTAGTAGTTAGAGTCTTTAGATTGAAGTTGAGAGAATTGATTTCGGATCTTATGAATAAACACATATTAAAATTGACAAATTCGGTGATTTTTCGTGCGATATCGATTATAATAGTAGGACAGACGTATTTAGAGATGTTATCTCCCTTATATTTAATTAATGTGACCACAGGTGCCCAAAGGGCGCCTTCGATCGACACAAAGTGTCCGTCAGCCGGGCAGCGCAAGCAAGCGAAGCGCGCTTGTACTATTGAATTCCAAAAGAGAGGTTTTCCTCACGCGCACGTTCTGATTATACTATCGGATCATAATAAGCCCAGGGAATTCATTTTCGCTGGATGATATATCGTTCGATTCTTCTCAGCTGTCACCAGTTCTTCTCATGCCAAAAAGAGGGTAATCATGGCTGATTCTCAGAGGAAGAGTAAAGTATCTAAAAGCTTCTAGTTCAGTCAGAGTAGCGTTGTTACATTGAAAACAATGCTTTTCAGAGTAATCGCGATAGATTGGAATCGTCTGATGTTGTTTTCAATGCAATTATTAGGCATCCAAGTATGACTGGACATTCGGAAATCGCTCTCATTAATAACTTTACTCTCGCAATGCGATATAATCTGGCCCAATCAATTGGGTTGGAGAATGAAGCGATTTTACCGAATAGAGAAGATATAATGTTGTGTGGCCCTATTTTGCACTACTATCAGTCACTTAAAGCTAGACTGCGCAATAATTTGGTCTTCAATTTTATTTGTGTGTGTGGCGACGGTAACTGTCTCTATCGGACTCTATCTCATGTCATTTTTGGTAGTGAGAGCTCTTATCGTATTCTCAAACACACTCTGATCTCCAAATTTAAGAGCACTCCAGCGCATTTCTATAACGTTATGCGTAGATCCGGCATTTTCAGTGATCAGGAACTAATTGAGCATATGGATCGCGTATCTGTTCTCAATGAGTGGGGTACTAACACTGAATTGAATATGATACGGGTTTTGGCTCAGTAGATGTAGTGTCAATTAATGCTACCAACATAGATCCTCTCTATTGGAATATCCAGCCAGTTTATATTCATGAACAGCTGGAAATTCTTTTAGAGTGTGACCCAATTTGTGATGGTCGTAAATTAGGTGTTTTATTTCACAGGATTCACCATCAGATAGGTATGGAACACTTTGATCCATTCTATAATAGTTAGCGGATAATTCTACTGACTTTAGTATCCTGCACTGATTATTCCATCACAATTGCTTAAATCATACAATATACAGCCTGTGTAAAATAAAAAATGACACATAGGCGACAAATTACCAAATGTGACCAAAGTGATAATTTTTCTAATAACTCGCAAACCATTGAATCTAGACGTGGAAATTATGTTATGGCTTTAGGAAGTAGTCTATTGGCTAGCAAGGAAGATCAAATTTGAATGCATTGTTATTGCGGTTTACAAGATATGACCTCATCTGATCAAAATACGTTTCCATAGCAACGCTTGGAATGTAGCAACATTCCATGAAAAAAATCACTTTTCGAATCAACCCATTCACAGCTCAGTTCTATACGAAATAAACTATAATAAAACCACTTAGAAGTACCCTTAAACAACCTCTGAAAATCACTAAATGGGTGCCAAATATAACCTATTGCGCAATCATATGATGACTAATCGAAATTTTAACAACGGATATGGATACTTTGACGCCATATTTATATATACTGGTAATATACTCCGAAGCACTATTCTGCGTCGTTCATGATTTTTGGCAGATCATGTATTTGTTCAACCATCTTCGACCGCATCCCTGGTCCATTTTTGATATTTAGATGGGAGGCCTTATGTACAGAGTGCTATGGTCGGACTAAATATCGGATTATTCAGTTAATATTAGTCCTCCTAAATTAACTTTTCAACCCATTTTTATTGACATTTATTGCATTCCTATTACATAGCAACAACAGCATTGCACTGTCTATGTTTAGTATGTCTGCGGTCAAATATACAACAGACTTATAATTCCTAATGCACATATCAATTCCAGAATGTTGCGGACATTTTCAAAATGGTAGAAATTGAAAGTTGTCAGGTCAATTTTATATTTTTTACAAGAGATAAAATTTTGAGTTACGTATATATAGAAAGTGTTTATAGGTACAAAAATGTGAATAACTCAAAGAGAACATATGGAAACCAAATGAATTTTTTTATACAATGAATTATGACTATAAACAGTAAAATAGCAAAAAATAAAACTGTTTCCAAAATATACATTTTTGTTACGTCATAGTTCCGGATTGCTTCTGGAGTTGGTTTCACTTCCAGTTTTCACAAAGAAAAGGAACTAAAACTTAATTTACTCAAGTTTTTCGTATTCTCCAGATGTAAAAGCATACGTATAGCAATTTATGAAAGAATTTGATGAATATTTTTCGAGTTATTCGAATTTAATATGGGATGATTTTACCATTGCGAAAATCCTTGGTCAAACACCAAAAATTTTGTAACGTCATAAGTTTTGTAACGTCATAAGTCAAAAACCACATGACCGATTGATCTGAAGCAAATTTCAGAGAAATCAGTTGATTGTGGTGAAACGACTGGTTGATTTGGCATGGAATTCCCCATATATAGTATATACATATACACACTGCAGTATCGATTTTACGAATTATTCCCAAGTATTTATCGATTTTACGAATTTCCCTTTCCAAATTCATTTTATTAATACTTATAATATTTGTATCCCGTAAAAAAATTTTGGTTGTCTTTTATATTAATATTGCATACGTAGGATGTATACAAATTACGTTTGATTTTACGAACTCAAACTATCGATTTTACGAACTCAAACTACGTATTGATTTTACTAATACATATCAATAGATACATGATTCTAATGAAGTCATGGTTGGCTTAGAAGTTTAAGTTTGAATTATATAATGCATTGTGTAATCTGAAACTTGAAGTTTGTAGTTCCAAACTAGCCTAATTAGAAATACAAAATGGTTGACAACTTTCTAGGGCTAGTTCAGCATCCAGTATATTGAGCGAAATAATGTATGCTTAATGAATAATACTACTCGTATAGGTATTACTCTATACAGGGCAACTCCGCTTAATCGGGACAACCGCTTAAGGATACCGCCCGCGAAAAATCCTAAGGTTGGCTTACAGCATATATTAAGATGAGGGCTATATAAGATGTTAAGCGTGGGCAGGTAGTGCAATTTAAAAATACTGAGGCATGCATGCCAAACCGTTTTTGGTTCGCATTTCTAGTTTTTGAGCTACAGCGTCTCAAAGTCGTTTTTTTTTCGTTTTTCGCTAGCACATCCTAATGTTAGAGCCTCCTCCACCCTTGTATATTTTTTCGAACACACGTTGGGATCAAATCCTTCGAAAATTTATTCATATATAGTTTATCACATTTGCTATGGCATAGGACCAAAAGAAAGTTAAAATAACTAAAATTTTTAATTTTATTGGGTTTTTTTAAAAAATTGCCAAAAAACGGCGAAAAAAGTCCGTTTTTCTTTGGGAAATCAGCAATAATATCACAAATTTATAAGAAATCGAAAATCGAGTGGTCTTACGTTTATCGTGCATTATTAAAGAATCAGATATATACCGTCAAGAAAAGTATATGAGGAATTGAGAGCTAAGAATTTGGGTATATATTTCCCGAGATAGGGAGGAATCTGTTTTTGGACCATAAATCGGGGGGCTTTGACCGAATTTGGGAGGTAAAAGCCCTGAACTTCCAAAATAATCATGTTGAGTGCTTCAATATTTCAGTATACATTGCAAGTGACTATTGCATTGTTTTTTTATTTTAATAGCTAGATTTGGGAACATATTCCATGACAAGATTCGTCATTTTCTAATATATTCAAAGTTCTCCATAGAATTTGTATTACAATAAAATCAATGATAAGTCGAGAAATATTTATTTTTTGACAAAGAGATGTTTGAGGAACCTATATATTATCATATATATTTCCTTTCATTTAAGATTATAATAGATTTTATATCTTCAATAGTTTTTAAGATTTGACATCGAGCACTTTCGGAACCATAGAGAGGTGTGATGTCTGAACTTTACCTATCGGCCAGCGGCCACCCATTTGCAGTCCCTTACTGACCCAAAAACTTTGTATAACGGCCATCATCTGTCTATAATGGTCACTACCTGTCTATAACGACCATCAAATTTTTCTTTTTATGTGTTTATGACAGAACCTGTTACGAACGATAAACAAGTTTCATTATATTACTTCAAGTAATAGATTCTAAAAGCTTGATATTAATTTCACTACGTTGATACCTTTTGGGGATTAAGACAATCACCTGTATATAACGGCCACCTGTGTATAACGGCCAATTTTGTCCAGTCCCTTGGGTGGCCTATATATACGGGTTACACTGTATATCAAAAAATTTTTATTTTTTTATCTGTTGCAATATTTTAATTATTAATGCAGTTTTGCAGATAACTCTGCGATTCAAATCTGCACTGAAAAAATTAAATGAATCGGTTGAAAAAGTCAGAAGTTACCTATTATAGGAAAGGCCAACCTTAAAGGTGGTGTTTCCTCTCAGTACTAACTCAAAAAGTTTTCTTTACTTTCACCTGAATTTTTTTTGTGGAAACTGTTCTTGAAGAGCTAAATGCAAAATAGCTCAAGATGCAATAAAAATTTTTGTTTCTAAATTCACCTAATTTATAGAGGACATTCAAGGAAACATCAATGGCTAATGCCCCCTTTACTAAATTATTCTTGCACGAAATTGTTGAATAGAGAAAATAATAGGAATTGGATTTTAAATTTTAAGGTTGGTGTTTCCTTCCAGAAATAACTTTTAAAGTTTTCATTATTTTCTTCTGAAATTTTTTGTGGAAACTATTCTCGATGAGTTATCTGCAAAAATACACTTTTCGGGAGCCCAAGAAGTAAGAGAAAAATTATTTTTTTCCCAAATGACCTAATTTATAGAGGACATTCAAGGAAACTTCAATGCCTTATGCCTCTTTTACTCAATTATTCTTACACAAAATGGTTGAATAAAGAAAATAATAGGAATAGAATTTTCAATTTTAACCTAAATAATTTTTTCTTTCAAATTTCGTTTATACAAAATTTAGAGGCAGATTTTTGAAAGGAAAAATATTTTAACTTTTTTCTAAAGTAGAATATCGAAAATCTGTCTCTATCATTTTGTTCTACGTGACGAGATCTTTCCAAAACAATCGAGTTTTTTACTCTATGACTTTTGTAACTAGAGAATCCTCCGTTGTAAAATTGATTTTTTTGAGTGCTAAAAACATGCTACAAAGCAATTTTCTTCGGAAATGCTTGATTTCCATTTGTTTTTACGGAATTCTGATAATATATAACATCAAAACATCCTCAATCAACAACTTATTGTAGTACTTAACTTCAAAATATGGCATATCAAATATTTTCACATCATGACACCTTCAAAAGTGTGAAAAAGTTGACAGTTATCACTGGGGGCCCAAAAATGACAATTTCCGATAGTTTCCGCCGAAATCCCATACCTATAACTTTATTTGACTATGCCAGGTCGTTATTTTAATACTGAGTTCGTACTCAGCACTAAATTTCCTGCAATTTGATATATATATTGACCATATTTGGAAATATTTTTGGTTGCCTTTTCCTAGCAACGGTCAGGAATGTGAAAAAATTCCTGGCCGTTGCTAGGCACGGTCAAACAAAAATGTTTCCAAATATGGTCAATATATATATCAAATTGCTGGAAATCCAGTGTTGAGCATGAAATCAGCATAAAAAAGATGATCTGGCACTGTTTAAAGGAGTTAGAGCTGTGGGACATTTCGCATTTAAAATGTGTCGTTTTTAGAGCGACACCAGGTGATACAAGTGGCTCAAAGTGGCGAAATATTGGGGCTGGAGTTATAAAAATCGGGATTATTGTTTAGAACCCCTATAAGGATCTAAAAATGATAAAAAAGCAATTTGGGCACATTTTTAATAAAAAACAAGTTTCGCATGGGAAACACCAACCTTAACCTAATTAAATTTTTCTTTCCAATTTCGTAGCTACAATATTTAGAAGCAGATTTTTGTATAGAAAAATATTTTCATTCAATTATGGCTGGGGACCCAAAATGACCACGTCTTATAGCATCCGCCGAAATCCCATATCTATAACTTTATTTGACCATGCCAGATCGTTATTTATTACTGAATTCGTGCTCAACAATAAATTTCTGGGCATTTGATATATATTTTGACAATATTTGGAGAATATTTTGGTTGTCTGTTCCTATCAACGGCCAGGAATGTGAAAAAATTCCTGGCCGTTGCTAGGCACGGTGAAACAAAAATCTTCTAAATATGGTCAATATATATATCTAATTGCTGGAATCTTAAAATGATGATCTGGCACAGTTAAGGTTGGCCTTTCCTATAATAGCTAACTTTTGACTTTTTCAACCGATTCATTTAAATTTTTCAGTGCAGATTTGAATCGCAGTTATCTGCAAAACTGCATTAATAATTGAAATAATCAAAGAGATAAAATTGTTTAAAATAATATTTGATCATTTTACAAATAAGAAATCGGAAACAATATGCTTACAATCCATTAGAAACTTTTCAAATTCATTCATTAATCGATGATCTAACTAATGAACAGAACGATTTTTGAAATTTTGAAAATTGTTAAAAATTTACACCAAAACACCCGAGGAATTTTATTTTTGTAATTTGACACTATTTTTTTCTTAATTCTCTTTTTATTTGTATTATCAAAATTCTGTCTGTTCATTATGTTCTACTCTTCGAGATCTATCAGAAACCGTTAAGATTTTGTCCCTATGTTGAATTTACAAAATGTTATCACCTTTATAATTGCTGAAAAAAAGTCTCAGAAAATAGGATTTAGAAAATATTTATATATGTCCCTCAATTTCCATTGGTTTTAACTGCTTTGGAATATTAAATAACATGCAAATATCCTTATTCGACAACTTATAGCACTACTTAACTTCAAAATATGGTATATCAAATTTTTCTCCAAAGGTGGGAAAAAATGGTCATTGCTGACTGGCCACCCAAAAATAACCACATTCGATAGTGTCCACCGGAATTCGAGATCAATAACTTCTTCGAACCATGTCAGATCATCATTTCAATACTAAATTCGTGCTCAGCTCTAAACTTCCCGCAATTTGATATATATATTGACCATATTTGGAGAAGTTTTTGGAATTCCGTGCATAGCAACGGCCAGAAATTTTTTCACATTCCTGGCCGTTGCTAGGAACCCGCAGCCAAAGAATTTCTCCAAATCTGTCCAATATATATATCAAATTGCTGGAAATTTAGTGCTGAGCACGAATTTAGCATTAAAATGATGATCTGACATGGTTTAAGGAAGTTATGGATATGAGACAAAATGTGTCCTTTTTTAGGCAACACCAGGTGGTACAAGTGGCTCTAAGTGGCGAAATATTAGCTTTGAAATTCTAAAAATCAAAATTTTTGTTTAGAACCCCTTTAGTTATCCTAAAATGGTTAAAAAGGACTTTTGGCAAAATTTTGATAAAAACGAAATGCCCATAGGAAAGGCCAACCTTAAGGATACTGCCCTCGAAAAAAGATATGATTTTGCTTACAGCATACGATGAAAGTAGAGCTATAGGAGGTGTTAAGCGTGGGCAGGTATCTCCGTCAAGAAATACTTACACATTTCAAACCGTTTTTCATTCTCATTTCTAGTTTTTGTGATACAGTGTCTCAAAGTCTGTTTTTTTCGTTTTTCGCTTGCACATCATAATGTTAGAAATCCGGCCACTCAAGGTATTGTTTAGGACATACCAAGGAATCAAATGCTTCCAAAATCGAATCATAAATAATCTATCATATTTGTCACTGCAAAGGACAAAAAGAAAGTTAAAATAACAAAAATTGTAAATTTTATCGGTGTCCGAAAAAAAAGGGCCAAAAAACGGGGCGAAAAATTTCCTTTTATGGGAGGAAATCAGGAATAAAATCAAGTAATAAGATATCGAAAATAAAGTGGTCCTACGTTCATCGCCTAATAGTATGGAACAACTCTTGAAATTTTCAAACCTCTATCTCAAAACAATTTTGACTTAAAATTCTGTAAAGACGGTCAAATTTGAAATTTTAATGTCCCGAGATATAGAGACTATAAGTCTAGATCAGTGGTTTCCAAACTATGGGTCGCGACCCCAATTGGGGTCGCGAAGCATTTTTTATGGGGTATCGGACTAATCTCTAATCTTTTTCGTTATTGCACGTATTCGTTCCTATACCCATCATTTTATATTGCTTATACTAAGTTTAGACTCTAGAGTTACGTTTCGTGCAGCGAGATGGCGGAAGCATCACGCGAACGACATTACCAAGACAGATTTATTGAACTTGGTTTCTATTATGTGACAGATTGTTGGCTCCAGAAACCTCAGTGCGTTATTTGCTAGGAAGTTCTTTCGAGTGAATCCATGAAACAGAACAAATTACAACGACATCTTTCTTCAAAACATCCAGCGTACAAAGATAGAGATCGCTCCTTTTTCGAACGGAAGTTGACCTCCCTTAGAGACACTCGCTTGGATAAACGAGGTAAATATAGTCAGAACAATGAGCATGCCCTGGAAGCTTCGTATCGGGTTTCATTGCGCATTGCAAAAGCTAAACATCCACACACCATCGGAGAGGAGCTGATAATGCCATGTGCCAAGGAAATGGTTTCTCTCATGATCGGAGAAGAAATGGTTAGTAAACTCGGAATCATTCCTCTCTCAAATAACACTGTTCATCGCAGAATTTGTGACATGTGTGAGGACATTACCGCCCAGAATATAGCTGCTATCAAGGAGTCACCTTGGCATGCAATACAGCTGGATGAATCAACTGACATTGCATCATGCGCACAATTAATGATTTGGATCAGGTTTATCAAAGATTGCGATTTTGTCGACGAGCCTTTAATGTGCAAGTCATTGGAGATGACAACTAAAGGAGAGGACATTTTCAACAAAATCAATTCTTTTTACAATAAAGAAGGTCTAGACTTCAATAAATTAATTGGATCTACAACAGATGGAGCTCCTGCAATGCTTGGGAAGCATTCTGGCTTCAAAACGAAATTACAGCAAGTGGCTCCTCATGCACTGATGATACATTGCATGATCCATCGGGAAGCGCTGGCTGCCCGTACAATGCCAGAAAGCTTGATGAACGTCTTTTCGCAGGTGATCAAAATAATAAATCACATCAAATCGAGTGCCCTAAACACGAGGTTATTCAGATTATTCTGTCATGAAATGGACGCTGACCACTTAAACTTACTGTTCTACACTAAGGTACGTTGGCTCTCACGAGGAAATGTTATTTTACGTATTTACGAGCTACGTGAAGAGTTAAAAGAGTTCCTACGTACACAAAATAAGAATGAATGGGTAACAATGCTTGAGTCCAGTAACTGGGTTGCTAACTTGTGCTATTTGAGTGACATTTTTGAACGTATCAATGTACTAAATCGTACGCTTCAAGGGAAAGATACGAACATGATGCTCTTCCATGACAAAATTAAAGGGTTTCTCGCAACACTGGCTTTGTTGAAAGATAAAGTGAGTCACAACCGCTTCGTTTTATTTCCGCGTCTATCTGCACACATGGAAGAATCGGAAGACATCGATCTTGAGCATATTTCACACGCAATTACTGAACATATTCAGTCACTGATCGGTCAATTCGAAAACTATTTTCCCGAGCTCGACACCCAGTCATTCGCTGTTGCTCGAGACCCTTTCAGTGCATCATTAAACGCCATCATCGACGATGATATCACCGAAGAGGAGTTCGTGAGACTGAAGCAAGATTCAGGAGCTAAAGCATTATTTCAATCCTCTTCTTTGCACAGTTTCTGGTGCAAAATGCTTCTATCCTATCCACGTTTATCAAAGAAGGCAATTTGGCTCCTAATGCCGTACCCATCGTCATACCTATGTGAACAGTCGTTCTCTACAATGGTAGTGATGAAAACTAAATACAGGAATCGCCTTGAACTAGAGAGCAACATGATTATCGCATTATCATCTACAGAGCCTCGCATTAAAAAACTGGTTACTGGAAAACACGCTCAACCATCACATTGATTATTATATGACACTAATCTTAGGATGACATTATCAATATTTGTAGCGATAAATGAAAATGATGCATCGTCTTACTTTTGATTTTGTTCTTTGGGGGTCGCGCTCAAATGTTGGTTCATGGAATGGGGTCGCAGCAAGAAAAAGGTTGGGAACCACTGGTCTAGATGTTAAGAAGAATGTAAAATGAGCTAATAAAAATGAACAAAAGCATTCACAGACATTTATTCGCATTTATACTGCTGATTTAGGTATATTCGAACCAAATATTTACATGAAATAGCAAGATTACCCTGAAAATCTAAAAATTTCCTTGAGGCCCCTAACCCCGAATATTTTGAGATAATTGTAAATAATAATTCATATTCCTTGCACTACGAAGTATAATCTATCAGTTTAGAATGAATAAAGAGCTTCCAAAAAGTATATTAGGAAGTTAGAGCAAAGTCTACGACTTTTAGTTTCCAAGTTAGGATCTTCAAAAATGCTACGTCATTATATGACAAAAATCTAAAACTTACATTCCATAGGATGTAGTGCGATTATTATCAATGAATCATATATGTGTCCTCATAAAAAGTATATTAGTGTCGCGTCCCGAATAGTGATTACAATGGTATAATATCAAATAATAGTAAGTACAATTAAGGAGGGAAGAAATACTAGTTTAGAGCTATCAACCAGTGAATATAAGTATATGCATAATCTCACGTAATATAAGTGATCAGTCTAAGGCGTCTACTTGGGAGGCAAGTAACGTAACTACGGTAACTATGGATACTAACTAAATAATGATAAAGTAGATCGTCACATCACTTCCCCTTCCATCAGCTATCGTTCAATCGTCATCTTCCGTCAGGTCATCCAACCATTGTGCTTCAATAAGCTTTTCTGACGGCTTTCTTACTCGGTCTGATCTACGAGGTGCATCAAATTCATTAGGTGTACTTTCGCCTGGAAGTTCGTTGGGGGAATCAATAGAATGTATCTCCATCGGATGACGCCTCGGATGGGTCCAGTTCCGATCCCTGGTTGACTGCTGTACAGGGCACAGTCATTAAAGGTTGCAAAGGATCAGGGACGTAAATCTTGCACCTATTCAAATGCAGCCACTTCTCGACTGTTTTGCCTCCCCCCTTCTCTTGTCTGATCATGACATTGGGCCCATTTCGTTTCAGAACAATGAACGGTCCCTTGAAGCATTGGTCTAGTCCAGTTCTTCTCGAATGATTCCTCACCAACACCAGATCACCTGCCTTCGCAGTAGATTCACATTTTCCAGTATCGTAAGTCCTCTTCATTTTGTCCCGCGCCGTCCCGAGGTTTTCCTCGACTTCTTCGTTTACCATTCCTTCCAACTCCTGAAGCTCCTTTGTCCACTCGAGGAAGGAATAATAATGATTTTCTGTCTCCAAGTCCAAACCAGCAACGCCAAGTGATTTCGGTTCCACCCCATACATGATCCAGTAAGGAGTGAAACCGGTGCTGGTACTCGCTATCGAATTCAAAATATAACACACCTGTGGAATAAGGGTGGGCCAACTGTCGATCTCAATTTCTTTCTCCTGCAGCAGACATCGCATTATTAGCTTTACAGCTTGAATGCCGCGCTCATCTGGCCATCACCCTCCGGGTGCTAAGGCGAACTCCTGTTCTTAACGATACCGTACTTCTCTAGCGTACGTCTAACTTCAATCCCATCAACGTTGGGGCCCTGGTCGCTAATCATATAATCTGGCGGTCCATGTCGGTGGATCCAATCGTCAACGATACCCCTTATTATCGTTGACGACTCCTGGTCCGGCATGGGATACAATTCAACGTATTTCGAGAAAATATCCACAAGTAGTAAAAAATATCTATGGTGTGTCGATGCCCATGGGAGTGTAGCCACATCGTACGCGACAACCTCACGTGGCTTCCTTGCCACACACATCGGTACGAGTTTCTCCTTGGGTTGATTCTTAGGCTTGTTCGTATTGCATGGCAGATAGCCTCTACAGAACCGTTCAATATCTGAATCCATTTGTTTCCAGTAAAATTGATTACGGGTCAATCTAGTAGTTTTATCGACTACCGGATGCCCCTCACGATGTATACGGCTAATTACTTCGTGTTTCATACAGTGTGGAACGACAATTTCTACAATTTTTCTTGACAACGACAATTTTTCTTCCTCTACACAACAAGCCGTCGCGAAGAACCATGCCTAGTTGGTTCCTGAACTGTCCGTGAACTATCTTCCCGGACGCCTCGAGTTGTCTGATTGCGGAAGATGTTAGCGGATCGTCTACCTGACGCTGCCGCATTTCGTCACGGTCGTCCACCTGTAAATTTGCAAGATAAACGTTCCTCTCAAAAAATTCGCTCGTGTCGTTTATTTCGTAGTCGATGCTGCACTCCGTTCTTGAAAGGAAGTCGGCGGGCGCGTTATCTACTCCCTTCACGTGTTCTATATTGTAGTTGAATCCCTCCAACTCCTGGATCCAACGCGAGAATTTACCCCGAGGGTCTTTTTGTCGGCGCAACCATACGAGTGGGTTATGGTCCGAAATAAATCGGATACTGGGAGCCGCTTGAAGGTATTTTCTGAACTTTCGACTGGCCGCGATGAGAGCCCAACACTCAAGCTCGCCTGCGGAATAATTTCTCTCCGCTGCAGTTAATCCAGATGAGAAAACGCGATGGACCTCAGTCCTCCTTTGTCGTCTCGCTGACTCAGCACGCCGCCAACTGCTACTGAAGATGCATCGACCTGCAAAACAAATTCCGAAGTCCAGTCTGGGAATGCCAGTATTAGTGGTGTGGTAGTTAAGCGGTTCTTCAAAATAGTGAAAGCGTTTTCGGCGGCCTCACTCCATATGGGTCAGCAAGCACTGCGAATTTTGGGATATACTCACGATGGTAGTTGATCAATACCAAAAATCTTAACAATTCCTTCTTCGTCTTAAGCTGCGAGGCTTCCCTAATCTTCTCTACCAGTCTGGGAATAGGACGATGTCCATTGGCTGAAACTGTGTGTCCCACAAATTCACCTTCATTGTACCCAAACATACATTTGTCTCGCCTCAGTTGAATTTTTGCATTCCTCAAGGCATTGAAGTTTGACTTTAGATCCTTCAAATGGCTCATGAATTCGCCTGAGTGTACGCAGATATCATCGACGTACGGATCAGCTCTGTTCACATCTCTCAACGTCTCATCCATCAATCGCTGGTAGGTGGACCCACTGTTGATCAAGCCGAATGGCATCCTATTAAATTCGAATAATCCTTCGGCGTAACGAAAGAAGTCTTGTATTTATCCTCCTCATCAATCTCGATGGCCCAGTAGGCTGAAGCTCCATCCAAAAACGAATAATAGGAGTCGCCATGCATGCGATCTAGAATATCCCTGGGGTGGGGCATTGGATAGGAGTCTGCGAGTGTTACTCTATTCAACTCCCTGAAATCGACGCAGAATCGTCTGCTTCCATCACGCTTGGTAACCAACAGGACTCTACTCGACCATGGCGAGTTAGAGGGTCGACAAATTCCATTCGAGAGCATTTCATTAACTTGACGCATTATTTCTCCTTCGACAGAAGGCGCCACTGGATATAACTTCTGCTTCACGGGCTGCGCGTTACCGGTGTCAATCACTTGTTTCACTCCAATAGCCATTGAGGGGCGTTTCGGGTTATCGGCAAATACGTCCGAATACGTGTGAAGTAGAGATCAATTCTTCCCTTTGTCTAGTAGTGAGCTTAGGGTTAACGTTAAAACTCGTATCATCCGCTCTCGCGAAATCCGAGAAGAAATCAACTACGCCATTGGATCCGAAATCTTCCTGTTCGATCGTCATCAACATGCGTGCTCTTGCCAAGGGTTCTCCCCCCTCGATGGTAACTTGCGAGTTTTTCTATACGTCACCGATGCGGATTTGGTGATCTTTCCAATTAAACTCAGTAACTCCAAATTTCGAAAGTAAATCCCGCCCCAATATGCAAGTGGTATGAATGTTCTCCAATACTTCAAATGGGTGCTCTATGATCTGTCCATTTCCGAGGTCTAAGGTCAAGTCTAGTGTGCCAACGACTCCGACTGGTTCTCGGGCTAACCCAAATATCTTGTCAGTTTTGCAAATTACTTGAGTTTTCAATCCGAGATCGCATATTGACTGAAAATCAATAACTGAAGGGCCCGCCCCACTATCAATCAATGCTGAAACTGATTCTCCATTGATCTTAATTGGGAGTGCCACAGATAAATCATTACCAGAGTTCATTTTTGTGGTACGCATCACCTTCCGTGTGTCTCCTTCCGAACGCTTGGATGGGCAGTCTTTACGACATGGCCCTTCTGCCCACAAGCGGGGCACCTCTTGTCCGGGCAAAAACGCCAAGGGTGGCTGCGGCCGTAAATAAAACATCCGTCGCTCTGTCTGGACTTGAACTCCTGTCTCGCCCTGTGATTACTGAAAGCACCCCTCGTGTGTGCTACCGATTTCGAAGGTTCTGAATTTATTTCGTCAGCAGTTACTCCTGCGTGAATAACAGCGACTTTTGCGAGTCCCTCAAAATCCCGGTTCCCCTTATTCAAACCGTACCCTTCCTCAACCAACTCGTTCTTTACCGTGCGAATAAGTTTGTGAGCATGTTCATGCTCCAGACCGTCGTCGATGTCTGTGACTTCTGCCTTTATCCTCGTCTGGATATCTCTAGGCAACTGGGCTGCAAGGAGTGAAGCAACATGTTTCAACCACAATTTAGCGTAAGTAGCTTTCCTTTTCAATGTAAAGAAGTATTCGCCTATTCCCTGTCCGGGCTGCCATTGCATTCAACTAACCTCTTGCATGGCAGAAAATGTATCCATCGGAGGATCTAAGACCTGGGATAAGCCTGTCAGTGCCTCCTCGAGTGTCGCAGCTTTCTTCACAATATCTCTTACTGCCTCCCGGTCCACAAAATCCCGATTAACGTAGGCGGGAAGCAGCTGGATAGCTTTTTTCCCCGTCTTCGACCACGCGAACGTGTTGGGTCCCAGCCTCAAATACTTGACTCCAGCCTTCTATACGATCTCCCTTTTGCAAAGGAGGAACAGTCAAAGGAGCAGTAGCCATTGCACGATTAGTAGCGATCTCTAAACTAGTATTTGTGTCGCGTCCCGAATAGTGATTACAATGGTATAATATCATATAATAGTAAGTACAATTAAGGAGGGAAGAAATACTAGTTTAGAAGCTATCAACAAGTGAATATAAATCTATGCATAATCTCACGTAATATAAGTGATCAGTCTAAGGCGTCTACTTGGGAGGTAAGTAACGTAACTACGGTAACTATCAGGGTTGGGTTTTGTCCGTCCAAAACAGGTTTTGTACAGGGCAGTGGACAAAACCTGGTTTTAACCGGTTAAAACCGGACAAAACTGGACAAAACCTAATGGAAACTGTAAATCATTGCAGTAGGTACGAAACAGTTTAGGATGGAAAGAGAGCGAGGACAATGAATGGATTTTCTTGCTAACGCCTGTTTATTACCATAACTATATTTTGTATTCGATTTATCATGGAAGACACGAACAACACTGGACAAAACCTGGACAAAACCTGGACAAAACTTGGACAAAACCTGGACAAAACTTGGATATAACTTGGACAAAACCTGGACAAAACTTGGACAAAACCTGGACAAAACCTGGGCAAAACTTGGACAAAACTTGGATATAACTTGGACAAAACCTGGACAAACTTGGACAAAACTTGGATATAACTTGGACAAAACCTGGACAAAACTTGGACAAAACCTGGACAAAACTTGGACAAAACCTGGACAAAACCTGGACAAAACTTGGACAAAACCTGGACAAAACCTGGACAAAACCTGGACAAAACCTGGACAAAACTTGGATATAACTTGGACAAAACCTGGACAAAACTTGGACAAAACTTGGATATAACTTGGACAAAACCTGGACAAAACCTGGACAAAACTTGGACAAAACTTGGACAAAACCTGGACAAAACTTGGACAAAACTTGGATATAACTTGGACAAAACCTGGACAAAACCTGGACAAAACTTGGACAAAACTTGGACAAAACTTGGACAAAACCTGGACAAAACTTGGACAAAACTTGGACAAAACCTGGACAAAACTTGGATATAACTTGGACAAAACCTGGACAAAACTTGGATATAACTTGGACAAAACCTGGACAAAACTTGGACAAACCCGGGACAAAACTTGGACAAAACTTGGACAAAACCTGGACAAAACCTGGACAAAACTTGGACAAAACCTGGACAAAACTTGGATATAACTTGGACAAAACCTGGACAAAACTTGGACAAAACCTGGACAAAACTTGGATATAACTTGGACAAAACTTGGACAAAACCGTTAATGAGGAATATGAATTAAATTTTGAGGTTTTGTCCAGTTTTGTCCACCCAAGATGTTTTGGACAGGACGGTTTTAACCTGGTTAAAACCACTAGGTTTTGTCCAAGTGGACAAAACCTGCCAACCCTGGTAACTATAGATACTAACTAAATAATGATAAAGTAGATCGTCACATTAGGAAGTGAGAACTATGAATTTGGGCTTATATTTACAGAGATAGAGAGATATCTCTTTTTGGACCCTAAATGGGGGTTTTTGACTGAATCTGCGAGGTCCAAGGCCAGAACTTTTAAAATAATTATCAAAAGTTCTCCAATTTTTCTGACACATAATTAACGACAATTGTATTCATTATTTAGCATTATAGCCACATTTGGATACATATTTAATGATTAGATTCGCCATTTTATAATATTTTCAAAGTTTTCCATAGAATTTGTATTACAATTAAATCAAAGATAAGTCGAGAATCATTTATTTTTTGACAAAGGAATGTTTGAGGAACTTATATATTTTCGCATATATCCTTTTATTTAACGCTAGTGCCCTCGAAAAATATTGCCTGAAGTAAAAAAATGGCGAATCTTTTTTACAATTAATTCCATTGTATCAATGAGTGGTCTACTGTCCAATCTTACTATTTGGACGGTATTATCCTAATTTTAGTTAGCCCACTTAAGTTAGCTCCCTAAAGTTTAAAGTTACTAAAAATTTAAAAACTATTGGTGGTTTTTCGGCGCATTCATCAATTAGTTTCTTGCTTATTTGATAATTTATTAATGATATGGGCCTCAAAATTGTTTTGGCCCCTTTAGACATCGTAAAACACAAAGATTTAGGAAAAAGGCATATAAAATCCGATCAAAATATCTTTATAAGGGAGTTCATTTCTAAAATGCTCGGGACATGGCCAGTGTGATATCAGATATTTAGCGACAATTGTATTTAAAACAAAATTCTGATTATTTCTAAAAAAAGATTGTTCAGATGCGACCATTTGTTCGTAAGTTATTGCTTATTATAGGTAAAGTTAGGGCAGCATAACTCTCTATGGTCCAAAAAGACGCCGATAACATATCTTAAAAACTGTTGAAGATAAGTAATATATTATAATCTTAAATGAAAGGATATACAGTCGACTCCGTTTAATAGGGCCAAATCGGTCAGAACTTTGAAAATATTAGAAAATGGCGAATCTAATCATAGAATATGTATCCAAAGTAGCTATTAAACTAAACAATCAAGACAATTGTCGCAAATAATGTGTACGGAAAAATTGGAGCATTTATCATATTTATTTTGAAAGTTCTGACCTTTTACCTCCCAGATTGGGTCAAAACACCCCTATTTATGGTCGAAAAACAGATACCTCCCTATCTCTGGAAATATATGCCCAAATTATTAGCTCTCAATTCCTAATATACTTTTTATAACAGTATATATATGATTCTTTGACAATAATTGTACTACGTCCTATGGAATGCTAAGTTTTTTAGATTTTTATCATGTGATGACGTAGCATTTTCGAAAATCCAGCTTGGAAACTAAAAGTCTAAGACTCTGGCTCTAACTTCCTAATCTACTTTTTAGAAGCTCTTTATTAATTCTAAATCGATGGATTATACTGTAGTGCTAAGACTGTGAATTATTTTTCAAAATTATACGGGGGAGGGGGCCTCAAGGAAATTGGTGGATTATCAGTATACTTTTGCTATTTTGTTTGAATTATATCTAATTCATCAGTATAAATTCCCATGGATACTTTTATTCATCCTAATAGCCATTACATTGTTCTTAGCCATAGCCTACTGTATATAAGGCCTTACAGGAACTTGCGGATTTGGGACTAGGGATGCGGTAGAAGATGGTTGAACTAATACATGAGCTCCCTTAAATCATTAACAAAGCACAATAGAGCTTAGGAATGTATTACCAGCATATATAAATATGGTGTCAAAGTGCCCATATCCGTTGTTAAAATTTAGATTAGTCACCATATGGTTGCGCAATAGGGTATATTTGTGACAAATTTGGTGATTTTCAGAGGCCGTTTAAAGGCATTTTTAAGCGTTATTATAGTAAAACTTTTCGCTTAGAACTGAGATGTGAATGGGTTCATATGAAAAATTTAGAATTTTTTGACGGAATATTGCTACATTCCAGTGTTGCTATGGAAACGTGTTTTGGTCAGTTGGGGTTATATCTTGAAACGGCGTTAGCGAGACATTCAAATGTGATTCCATTTGATAGCCAATAGACTATTTCCTATTAAGTGATAATATAATTTATTTGTGTAAATTCAATGGTTTACGAGATATTCGACAAATTACCAAATGTGACCAATATGATTCATTGCCGAATATCTAGTAAACCATTGAATTTAGAGGTCGAAATTATATTATCGCTTAATAGGAAGTAGTATATTCGCTATCAAATGGAATTACATTTGAATGTGTAGCTATTGTAGTTTTCAAGATATAACCCCTACTGACCAAAACACGTTTCCATAGCAACATTGGAATGTAACAACATTCCATGAAAAAATTCCATATTTTTCGTATCAACCCATTCTCATCTCAATTCTATGCGAAAAAAATTATGATAAAAACACTTAGAAGTGCCCCTAAACGGCCGCTGAAAATCACCAAATTTGCTACAAATATACCCTATTGCGCAACCATATGGTGACCAATCTAAATTTTAACAACTGATATGGGTACTTTGACACCATATTTATATATGCTGGTAATACATTCCTAAGCTCTATTGTGCTTTGTTAATGATTTAATGCAGCTCATGTATTAGTTCAATCATCTTTTACCGCATCCCTAGTCCCAAATCCGCAAGTTACTGTGAGGCCTTATATACAGTAGGCTATGTCTTAGCATTTTTTTCAACCAGAAAATATTTTTTGATTTTTCATCAGTTTTCTCGAATATCTTATGATACCAATAATGAAAAGCTAAAAAATATTTAGAGATGGTTTGAGAAATAGGGTTAAAACTTTCCAAAAACATGTAATATGTGATGATTTATATATCTAACGAAGCCGATTTTCTATTTTAAATTTTGTTTCGCGAATTAGTGTGAATTCTTTTGAAAATTTCGAAAAAACCCAAAAATCGGCGTTCAGCATACATAATGACAGATTATATAACATTTGGGAAGAAGAGAGCTTAAATGCTTCGATCATTGTCTTTCTAATATTCCATTTAAACAAATTAGGAGCTGAAACAGTTCTTGAATTGTATAGAGTAATTGAGAAAAATAGTATTGGTTGTAACCCGTTGTATTATAAAAGATGGAAGCGAAAAAATGCAATTTAAAAATAACTACCTTCGTGATTCTAAAATATGTAAGCTGATATGCTTATAATTTGCCTTTTTCATACTGAAAGTAAAGGTAGCTACTAAGATTTAAGCTATACTTCCAGACTGTAAAAAGTAGTCATATAACGTAATAGAACTTCGAGGTCAGTGATTGTAATACAAAATGGGCCCGTCTAATTTGGTGCGAAATTGATGCTGAATATCGATATCCTTACTAGTATTAAAACTCGATTAATAAATTTGGAATTATATTTGACAAAATTTTCTTACAAGATTATTCATGGTCAACATTCTAAGTTAAGAGATATTATCTACATTGCTAAAATTCAATATTATATAGAAAACACTATTGAGTTGTTAACCATTTGACATCTGGGCGCCATTGATGACCAGTATGGCTTAAGAAAATTAGAATCTAGCCTCCTCCAGGTGGCCTCCAACATGTTCTTTAGCTCTGGAATTGTGAACCTTTTAACTTTTTTGGTTGGCTAAAGCAATTCCTGCTTTAGCCAACCAAAAAGGTTCACAATAAGATTGAGATCAGAGTTTTTGAAGGCCACGGTAGTACTTTGGACACTTTTGAACTCAGCAAATGCTTGACCTTTATAGCGGTATTTTTAGGATCGTTATATTTTACGAGTTTCCAGTAATTTTCAGGGAAAACGTTAGCCTGGGCAAGTAGATGACCTTGAAGGATGTCTAGAAATAAGATACTATACATATTTTGATTGAAAATACAAAGAGGGAAGTCTCCAATGAAGAGAATGCCGCCTATACGTTAATCTTTGGCGTATGTTTAGTCGTGGGAACACATCTTTCTCGATCTAATTTTGTCCACATTTTTATTTGATCCCTGGAGAGCTATACCGACATCTCATCAGCAAAAACTGTGTTAGCCCATTATATCTTGGAGTATTTGAATTTCTTCGCATATTATATACGATACAAACGATTCTTATCGCTAAGCATTGGCCTCTTTGTCGGGTCTCTCTTAGAATAACTCAGATCTATCAAGGCCCGGCGTACTGTCTAGCAATATATTGGAATTGGACCTCTATTGGCTAATGTACTTAACGACAAATACGGTTTCTGCCTTATCTGTTAGCTAATTGAGTGTTTAATTCCATTCCATAGAGAACTTGGCCTTCCAACAGCTTTTTGATGTGAGATATCGATCCCTTTCGCAATTCTTGACCTAACATAATAAATTGTAGACAAGCTTACATCTACAATTTGAGAAATTTCTATTGGTGCATGCTAAATGGGTTCCAGCAATGTTTTAATAGTATCTCTCTTCAGAAGTTGGGTCAATTCAAAGTATATTAAGATAAATAAATTGTAGAATATAGATGCGAAAAGGTAAATTAATACAGTAATACCGGGAAAGACTTTACTATATTCTCATATAGAGCAATAAAATTTTTGAGGGATGACAGAGTTCCTAGTTCAATCTTAATTTTGTAAATACTTGGCTATACAGTACTAAAAAACAATATGTTGGAGTATGAGAGATCAAAATTTCCAAATATAGTAAAATCTATTACAAGCTAGAATTCAAAATAATTATGTAACAGACTGTATATATCTGTAACGAATTGATTGAAGAAACTGCAAGGCGTAGAAGGCTGATTTTTGGTATGTGGGAGTCTTTTGGCTATGGCTCCAGTAAGTTCTGAGCTAAGAGCAAAATGTCGACACATCATGGAATTATGACGTCATTGTCACATTTTTAAAAGTTAAGCAATAAAGTTATTCGACCATAACTCAGTCATTTTAGGTGAAGGCTGAAATTTTATAGAATGTGTATATTAAAATATCTCACATATGATGCAACTATCATCAAAAAATGATGACTCCTCACTTTGTTATGACGTCATTATTACGCATCAAAAATTTTAAAATTGACAAATTTGGTGATTTTTCGAGTAATATCGATTATAACAGTAGGACAGACATATTTAGAGATGCTATCTCCCTTATAATTAACCAATGTGACCCCAGGCGACCGAAGGAAGCCTAAGCAATAAAGTTATTCGACCATAACTCAGCCATTATAGGAGATAGAAGGCTGAAATTTTAATAGAATCTGTATACTAACATATCTCACATATGATGTAACTATCATCAAAAAATGATGAATCATTACTTTGTTATGACGTCATCATTACTCATCAAAATTTCAAAATTTGATAAATTTGGCGATTTTTCGTGCGATATCGATTATAACAGTAGGACAGACGTATTTAGGGATGTTATCTCCCTTATACTTAGTCAATGGTGACCACAGGCGCCCGAAGGGTGCCTCCGGCAGACACAAAGTGTCCGCCAGCCGCGCAGCGCAAGCAAGCGAGCGCGCTTGTATTTCCTAAAATACAGTCGACTCCGCTTAATATGGCCACATCAGTCAGAGGACATTTGCCCCGATTAAGCGGAGGACCCTATTAACCGAAAATATTTTGTATTAGCTTCTATGTGTGAGAGCTATTCCGGTCCTGCCAAAAGTGGCCCGATCAAGCGGCTGACCCGATTAAACAGTGGCCCTATTAAGCGGAGTCGACTGTATAATGATTCAATTTATTCTACTTATTTTTGCTTTTATAAGTCGCTTCCATACACTTACTTGTAGGTTTCTAATGCTAGCTCTTGCTACGGCCATGGTGGTGTGACCGTAACAAGAACCGACAGATTTGGGGCCAGCGATACTCATCGCGGGCCCCAATTGTGGCCCACTTAAGGATTAAGGTTGCTGCCACTGTACTAGAGTGTAGTGTGGTTTATTAAAACAGGCCCGCTTCACTTGCTTGGGCTACGCAGCTAGCAAACT
>OY725500.1:3036352-3168352 GCA_963281255.1 Aphrocallistes beatrix | reverse complement strand
GACGTCATTGTCACCTTTTACTATTCGAAATTTCTGTTTTTCGACTATAACTCCATTTTATGATAAGAATAGAAGGCTGAAATTGTAATAGGATGTGTATATTAATATATCTCAAATAAGATACAACTCTAAACCAAAAATGATGACTCATCACTCTGTTATGACGTCATCGTTACGTATCAAATTTTTTGATTTTTCGAGTGATATCGATTATAGCAGTAGGATAGATATATCTAGAGATGTTATGGACCATATTATTATTCAATGTGAGCCAGGACACCTCTTGCGGGCACAAAGCGTCCACCAACTGCGCAGCGCAACCAAGTGAAGCGGGCTTGTATTATATAAATAGCTTTTCGAAAATTCAGACTATCGACTATTGCGGTGTTTCTGCAATATGAAACCCATAAAATGACAGCGGATAAAATGTCACATGAATGATTTAAATGATGCAATATTGAATAGGAGCCAAAGGATGAAATAGATGATGGTCGATCGAATATTTCGTAAAATCAAATCTAAAAAAAACTTAGCATTCCATAGGACGTAGTACACTTATTATCAAAGAATCATATATATACTGTTATAAAAAGCATATTAGGATTTGAGAGCTAAGAATTTGGGTATATATTTCCAGAGATAGGGAGGAATCTGTTTTTGGACAATAAATGGGGGGGCTTTGACCGAATCTGGGAGGTAAAAGGACAGAACTTCCAAAATAATTATGAAAAGTGCTCCAATTTTTCTGTACACATTGTTCGTGGAAATTACATTGATTTTTTAGTTTAATAGCAACATTTACGCATATATTCCATGACTACATTCGCCATTTTCTAATATAGTCAAAGTTCTCCAAAGAATTTGTATTACAATAAAATCAATGATAAGTCGAGAAATATTCATTTTTTGACAAAGAGATGATTGAGGAACCTATATATTATCATATACATCCTTTCATTTAAGATTATAATAGACAAGCACGCTTCGCTTGCTTGCGCTGCGCGGCTTGCGGACAATGCGTGTCCGCAGAGTCGCCCTGCGGGCGCCTGGAGTTACTCAATCTAACATATTTTGGGAATTTTTCCTTTATATAAATATCGTCAACGAATAATTTCTCATATGAATCCGAAAATATAATATTCGAAATCTAGAGCACTTAAAATTCCATGTCAATCGTTGGAAGCTAGTCTCTAACCCATTTTTGTAATTTATTTACTTTATGTATCTATTGTAAACAAAGGTAAACAAATTGATCATCAATTTTACTCGAAAATGTGATATTCGAAATCAACACCCCTGAAAACCCCATGTCAACCGTTGAAAGCAAGTTTCTACCATATTTTTGAGATTTGTTTACTTTATGTATCTATTTTATCAAAAGTAAACAAATTGATCGTCAAATTACTCAAAAATATGATATTCGAAATCTACACCCCTGAAAACCCCATGCCAACCGTTGAAAGCAAGTTTCCGGCATATTTTTGAGATTTGTTTACTTTATGTATCTATTGTAAACAAAAGTAAACAAATTGATCATCAAATTTACTCGAAAATATGATATTCGAAATCTACACCCCTGAAGACCCCATGTCAACCGTTGGAAGCTAGTCTCTAGCCTATTTTTGTAATTTGTTTACTTTATGTATCTATTGCAAACAAAAGTAAACAAATAATTTATCATATAGATCTGAAAATATGATATTCGAAATCTACACCCCTGAAAACCCCATGTCACCCGTTGGAAGCTAGTCTCTTACATTATTTTCAAAATTCATCAAATGGTGTGAAAATATGTATATAAAGGTGTGAAAATATGCACATAATCTTTTTTATTGCCATACACTATAATACATTTAAGATATCAAACATAAGTTGTGACTTGAAGTATTAATAACAATGATGATCTATTGTAGTGTCGTACAATGATTACTATTGTGATAGTGTAGTCATATATTTTGTATAGAAAAGGTGTGAAAAATTGTTTTCCATTTTTTTTGCAGAGGTGTGGAAATTTCGCTTAGATCTTAAAACTTAATCCTAGATTCATCATTTGACACCTACATGCCAATTTTCGTATTTCTACGACTTGCCAATTCTTCAATCAATTCGGACAAACAAACAAACAAACAAACAAACAAAAATATCCTAGCATTTTAATATATAAGACAAGCGCGCTTCACTTACTTGCGCTGCGCGGCTTGCGGACAATGTGTGTCCGCAGAGTCGCCCTGCGGGCGCCTGGAGTCACTCAATCTAACATATTTTGGAAATTTTTCCTTTATATAAATATTGTGAGCAATGTCGACGAAGAATTTCTCATAGATCTGAAAATATAATATTCGAAATCTACAGCACTAAAAACCCCATGTCAACCGTTGAAAGCAAGTTTCTAGCAGATTTTTGAGATTTGTTTACTTTATGTATCTAATGTAAACAAAAGTAAACAAATTGATCATCAAATTTACTCGAAAATATGATATTCGAAATCTACACCCCTGAAAACCCCATTTTACCCGTTGGAAGATAGTCTCTAGCATTATTTTCAAAATTCATCAAATGGTGTCAAAATATGTATATAAAGGTGTGAAAATATGCAGATAATCTTTTTTATAGCCATACACTATAATACATTTAAGATATCAAACATAAGTTGTGGCTTTGAAGTATTAATAACAATGATGATCTAGTTATTGTAGTGTCGTACTTGTACAATTATTTCTATTGTAATAGTGTAGTCATTTATTTTGTATAGAAAAGGTGCGAAAAATTGTTTTCCATTTTTTTTGCAGAGGTGTGAAAATTTCGCTTAGATCTTAGAACTTAATCGTAGGTATATAATTTGACACCTACATGCAAATTTTCACACCTCTATGACTTCCCAATTCTTCAATCAATTCGGACAAACACACAAAAAAAAAAAAATCCTAGCATTTTAATATATACAAGCACGGTTCGCTTGCTTGCGCTGCGCGGCTTGCGGACACTGTGTGTCCGCAGAGTCGCCCTGCGGGCGCCTGGAGTAAATTAATCAAACTTATTTTGGATTTCGAACAAATGGTCGGATCTGAACAATTTTTTTAAAAAAATGATCAAAGTTATAATTTAGATACAACAGCTAATATCACAGCGGCAATTTCACAAGCATTTCGAAATGAAGACGCTCATAGAGCTATTTTGATTGGATTTTATAGGCCTTTTTTCTAAATTTTTCTATTTTATAATCTCTAAAGGGGCAAAACAATTTTTAGGCCTATATCATCATAAAAATATCAGATAAGTAAGAATCTAATTGATGAATGCGCCGAAAAACCACTAATAATTTTTTAATTTTTAGTAACACTAAACTTTAGGAGGTCAACTCATAAAAATCAAAATAAATACCGTCCAACAAGTATGATTAGATGGTAAACCGATCAGTAATACAAATGGAATTAACAATAAAAAATTTTACCATTTATTTTTATGTCAGGGCATGTTTTAAGAGGGCAGTATCCTTAAGCCACTAGGAGCATTCACGAAGTGGAAAACATGATCAAATGGGAATTGAGACTTTTTGAAACCCCTTTTGACCTCACTTCATTAGTTATATGAGGAATCAATGCTATTTGGTGTTAACTACGGAGGGGAAAATACTAAGGATACCACCTCGAAAAATTATATGATTTGGCTTACAGCATACGATTAAAGTAGAGCTATAAGAGATGTTAAGCGTGGGCAGGTATCTCCGTCAAGAATACTTACACATTTCAAAACGTCTTTTATTCTCATTTCTAGTTTTGGAGATACTGTGTCTCAAAGTCTGTTTTTTTAGTTTATCGCTAACACATCTTAAGGTTGGTGTTTCCTTCCAGAACTAACTTTAAAAGTTTTCTTTATTTTCTCCTGAAACTTTTTGTGGAAACTATTCTCGATGAGTTATCTGCAAAAATACACTTTTCGGGAGCCCAAGAAGTAAGAGAAAAATTTTTTTTCCCCAAATGACCTAATTTATAGAGGACATTCAAGGAAACTTCAATGCCTTATGCCTCTTTTACTCAATTATTCTTACACAAAATGGTTGAATAAAGAAAATAATATGAATAGAATTTTCAATTTTAACCCAAATAACTTTGTATTTCAAATTTCGTTTATACAAAATTTAGAGGCAGATTTTCGTAAGGAAAAATATTTTAACTTTTTTCTAAAGTAGAATATCAAAAAACTGTCTCTATCATTTTGTGCTACGTGACGAGATCTTTCTAAAACCGTCGAGTTTTTAACTCTACGACCTTTGTAACTAGAGATTCCTCCTTTGTAAAATTGATTTTTTTAAGTGCTAAAAACAGGTTACAAAGCAATTTTCTTCGGAAAAGCTTGATTTTCCATTTGTTTTTACGGTATTCTGATAATATATAACATCAAAACATCCTCAATCAACAACTTATAGTAGTACTTAAGGATACCGCCCTCGAAAAATCTTGCCTGGCGTAAAAAGAAACTGCAAAATGTTTTATTGCTAATTTCATTGTATTACTGATCGGTCTACCATCTGATAGCACTATTTGGACGGCATTTTTTTTAATTTTTTGCGAAATAACCCCCTAAAGTTTAGCGTTAATAAAAATTGAAAAATTATTAGAGGATTTTAACTCATTTACCAATTAGTTTTTAACTTATTTGATATTTTTTTAATGATATGAACCTTAACATTGTTTTAGCACCTTTGGAGATTATAAAACACAAAGATTTAAAAGAATGGGCAAATAAAATCCAAACAAAATAGCTCTATAAGGGTGTTCATTTATATAATCCTCGGGAAATCGCAAGTTTGATCTCAGATATTTAGCGATCACTGGGTCAGAAATAAAATTCTGATCGTTTCAAAAAAAAATTTGTTCGGATCCGACCATTTGTTCTTGAGATATCGCATATTATAGGTAAAGTTCGGCCATAATATCCCTCTAAGGTCCCGAAAGAGGCTGATGTCATATCTTAAAAACTATTGTAGATATATAATATATTATATCCTTAAATAAAAGGATATATGTGAAAATATATAGGTTCCTCGACCATTCCTTTGCCAAAAAATAAATAATTCTCGACTTATCATTGATTTAATTGTAATACAAATTCTATGGAGAACTTTGAATCTATTAGAAAATGGCGAATCCAATCATTAAATATGTGTCCAAATTTAGCTATTATGCTAAATAGTGAATACAATTGCCGTTAATAATATGTACAGAAAAATTGGAGAACTTTTGATAATTATTTTGAAAGTTCTGGCCTTGGACCTCGCAGATTCGGTCAAAAACCCCCATTTAGGATCCAAAAAGAGATATCTCTCTATCTTTGTAAATACAAGTCCAAATTCTTAGTTCTCACTTCCTAATATACTTTTTATGAGTGTACATATATGATTCTTTGATAATAATTGCACTACACCCCATGGAATGTTAAATTTTAGATTTTTGTCATATGATGACGTAGCATTTTTGAAAATCCTAACTTCGAAACTAAAAGTCGTAGACTTTCGCTCTAACTTCCTAATATACTTTTTGGAAGCTTTTAATTCATTCTAAACTGATAGATTATACTTCGCAGTGCCAGGAATATGAAATATTATCCACAATTATCTCAAAATATTCGGAGTTAGGGGCCTCAAGGAAATTTGTGGATTTTCAGAATACTTTTGCTATTTTTGGTAAATATTTGGCTTTAATATACCAAAATCAGCAGTATAGATGCGAATAAATGTCTGTGGATGCTTATGTGCATTATTAATAACTCATTTTACATTCTTCTTAACACCTAAACTTAAAATCTCTATATCTCGGGAGTTTAAAATTTCAAAATTGACCGTCTTTACAGAATTATTTCTAAAATTTGGTTTTAGATTGAAATTTGAAAATTTCAAGAGTTGTTTCATATCATTAGGCGATGAACGTAGGACCACCATTTTTTGGATATATTCTAACTCGGTGATTTTATTCATGATTTCCCCAAAAAACAGACATTTTTGGCCCTTTTTTGGCCCATTTTTTTCGGACACCGATAAAATTTACAATATTTGTCATTTTCACTTTCTTCTGGTCCTATGAAGTTGCCAATATGGTAGACTATCTATGATTCGATTTTGGAAGCGTTTGATTCCTTGGTATGTCCTAAACAATTCATTGAGTGTCTAAATTTCTACCATTAAGATGTGCTAGTGGAAAATTTAAAAAACAGACTTTGAGACACTGTATCTCAAAAACTAGAAATGAGAATCAAAAACGGTTTGGAATGTGCCAGTATTTCTTGATGGAGATACCTCCCCACGCTTAACATCTCTTATAGCTCTACTTTCATCGTATGCTGTAATGCAAATCATATGTTTTCGAGGGCGGTATCCTTAATGATTAGTTTCGCCATTTTCTAATATATTCAAAGTTCTCCATTGAATTTGCATTACAATTAAATCAATGATAAGATGAGAAATATTTATTTTTTGACAAAGGAATGTTTGAGGAACTTATATATTTTCGCATATATCCTTGTATTTATGAATATAATAGATTATATATCTTCAATAGTTTTTAAGATATAACACCAGCCTCTTTCGCGACCATTGAGAGATACTATGCCCGAACTTTACCTATAGTGAGCGATATATCACGAACAAATGGTCGGATCTTTTTTTTTTTAAACGATCAGAATTTTATTTCTGATCCAGTGATTGCTAAATATCTGATATCAAACAGGCGATTTTCCGAGCATTATATAAATGAACTCCCTTATAGTCCTATTTTGTTTGGATTTTATTTGGCCATTCTTCAAAATCTTTGTGTTATATAATCTCCAAAGGTGCCCAAACAATGTTCAGGTCCATATCATTAAGGTTGGCCTTTCCTATAATAGCTAACTTTATACTTTTTCAACCGATTCTTTTAATTTTTTCAGTGCAGATTTGAATCGCAGGTTTATCTGCAAAACTGCATTAATAATTAAAATATTGAAACAGATAAACAATTTTTTAAAATAATTTGGTCATTTTACAAGAAAGAAATCGGACACAATATGCTTACAATCCTTTAGAAACTTTTCAAATTGATTCATAAATCGATGGTCTAACTAATGAACAGACAGATTTTTGAAATTTTGAAAATTGTTAAAAATTTACTCCAAAACACCCGAGGAATTATATTTTAGTAATTTTGACATTATTTTTTTCATCATTCTCTTTTTATTTGTATTGTCAAAAATCTGTTCATTATGTCTACTCTTCGAGATCTATCAGAAACCGTTGAGTTTTCGCCCCTATGTTGAATTTACAAAAAGTTATCACCTTTATAATTGCTGAAAAAAAAGTCTCAGAAAATAGATTTTAGAAATTATTTATATATGTATCAATTTCCAATAGTTTTAAGGATACCGCCCGTGAAAAATCCATAGGTTTGGCTTACAGCATATATCAAGAATAGAGATATATAAGATGTTAAGCGTGGGCAGGTAGTGCAATTAAAAAATATTGAGACATGCCAAACAGTTTTTGGTTCACATTTCTAGTTTTTGAATTACAGCGTCTCAAAGTCGGTTTTTTACGTTTTTCCCTAGCACATCTTAATGGTAAGCCCTCCTCCACTCTGTGATTTTTTTAAAGCACATGTTTGGATCAAATGCTTCGAAAATTTATTCATAGATAGTCTATCATATTTGCCACTTCATAGGACCAAAAGAAAGTTAAAATTTTAAAAATTGTAAATTTTATCGGTGTCCGAATAAAAAGGGCCAAAAAACGGCGAAAAAAGCCCGATTTTCTTTGCAAATCAGCAATAAAATCACAAATTTATAAAATATCAAAAATTGAGTGGTCCTACGCTCATCGCCTAATGATATGGAACAACTCCTGAAATTTTCAAACCTCTATCTCAAAGCAATTTTGAGTTAAAATTTTTGAAAGACGGTCAATTTTGGAATTTTAAAGTCCCGAGATATAAGGATTTGAAGTTTTGATGGTAAGAACGATGTAAAATGAGCTATTAACGAAAAATAAAAGCATCCATGGACATTTAATCGCGTGTATACTAATGAATTAGATGTATTCCAACAGATTTTGGTGAAAATAGCAAAATTATACTGAAAATTCACAAATTACCTTGAGGCCACTAACCCCGAATATTTTGAACCAATTAGGGAATGTAAATCATATTCCTAGCAGTACAATGTATAATTCATCGGTTTAGAATGAGTAAAGAGCTACCAAAAAGTATATTAGGAAGTTAGAGCGAGAGTCTACGACTTTTAGTTTTCAAGTTAGGATTTTCGAAAAATGCTACGTCATCACGTGATAAAAATTTGAAACTTAGCATTCCATTCCATGTAGTACATTTATTATTTAAGAATCAGATATATACCGTCTTGAAAAGTATATTAGGAATTGAGAGCTAAGAATTTTGGTGTATATTTCCCGAGATATGGAGGAATCTGTTTTTGGACCATAAATGGGGGGCTTTGACCGAAATTTGGAGATAAATGCTTTGAACTTCCAAAATAATCTTGTTGAGTGCTTCAAAGTTTCTGTATACATTGCTAGTGACTATTGCATTGTTTTTTGAGTATAATAGCTACTTTTGGGAACTTATTTCATGACAAGATTCACCATTTTCTAATATATTCAAAGTTCTCCATAGAATTTGTATTACAACAAAAACGATGATTAGTCAAGAAATATTTACTTTTTGACAAAGAGATGTTTGAGGAACCTATATATTATCATATATATCCTTTCATTTAAGATTATTATAGATTATAATTCTTCAATAGTTTTTAAGCATTGACATCGAGCACTTTGGGGGCCATAGAGTGGTTTGATGTCCGAACTTTACCTACAATATACTATAACTTACGAACTAATGGTCCGATCTGAACAAACTTTTTTTTAAAATGTTCAGAATTTTTTTCTATACACAATAGCTAATATCACAACGGCCATTTCCCGAGCATTTTAGAAATGAAGTCCCTCATAAAGATATTTTCGATTGGATTTCAGGTGCCTCTTTTTCTAAATTCATCTGTTTTATAATATTTAAAGGGGCCAAAACCATTTTGAGGTTCGTATAATTGAAAAAATATCAGATAAGTTAGAAAATAATTGATGAATGCGCCGCAAAATCACGAATAACTTTCCGATTTTTAGTACGCCTGAGCTTTAGGTGCCCAGTTCTACAATATCAAAATAAATACCGTCCAACAAGTACGATTAGATGGTAGACTACTCAATAATCCGATGGAATTGACACTAAAAAATTCCACAATTTTTTTTAATGTTTTGCGATGTTTTTCGAGGGCGGTATCCTTAACTGCTTTGGAATATAAAATAACATGCAAATATCCTTATTCGACAACTTATAGCAGTACTTAACTTCAAAATATGGTATATAAAATTTTTCTCGATCAATAGTGTAAAAAACTGGTCATTGCTGACTGGACACCCAAAAATAACAACATTCGATAGTGTCCGCCGGAAATCGAGATCAATAATTTCTTTGAATCATGTCAGATCATCATTTTATACTTAATTCATGCTCAGCACTAAATTTCCAGCAATTTGATACATATATTGACCATATTTGGAGAATCTTTTGGATGTCCGTGCATAGCAACGGCCAGGAATTTTTCCACATTCCTGACAGTTGCTAGGAACCTGCAGCCAAATAATTTCTTCAAATATGTCCAATATATATATCAAATTGCTGGGAATTTAGTGCTGAGGACGAATTTAGCATTAAAATGATGACAAAGAAGTTATGGATATGAGACACAAATGTGTCCTTTTTTAGGCGACACCAGGTTGTACAAGTGGCTCTAAGTGGAGAAATATTAGCATTGAAATTCTAAAAATCAAAATTAATGTTTAGAACCCGTTTAGTGATCCTAAAATGATTAAGGTTGGTGTTTCCCATGCGAAACTTGTTTTTTATTAAAAATGTGCCCAAATTGCTTTTTTATCATTTTTAGATCCTTATAGAAGTTCTAAACAATAATCCCGACTTTTATAACTCCAACCCCAATATTTCGCCACTTTGAGCCACTTGTATCACCTGGTGTCGCTCTAAAAACGACACATTATAAATGCGAAATGTCCCACAGCTCTAACTTCTTTAAACAGTGCCAGATCATCTTTTTAATCCTGAATTCATGCTCAGCACTAGATTTCCAGCATTTTGATATATATATTGACCATATTTGGAAACATTTTTGTTTGAACGTGCCTAGCAACGGCCAGGAATTTTTTCACATTCCTGACCGTTGCTAGGAAAAGGCAACCAAAAATATTTCCAAATATGGTCAATATATATATCAAATTGCTGGAAATTTAGTGCTGAGTACGAATTCAGTATTAAAATAACGACCTGGCATAGTCAAATAAAGTTATAGGTATGGGATTTCGGAGAAAACTATCGGACATGGTCATTTTTGGGACCCCAGTTATAACTGTCAACTTTTTCACACTTTTGAAGGTGTCATGATGTGAAAATATTTGATATGTCATATTTTGAAGTTAAGTACTACTATAAGTTGTTGATTGAGGATGTTTTGATGTTATATATTATCAGAATACCGTAAAACAAATGGAAATCAAGTCTTTCCGAAGAAAATTGCTTTGTAGCCTGTTTTTAGCACTTAAAAATCAATTTCACAAAGGAGGAATCTCTAGTTACAAAGGTCGTAGAGTTAAAAACTCGATGGTTTTAGAAAGATCTCGTCACGTAGAACAAAATGATTGAGACAGATTTTTGATATTCTACTTTATAAAAAAGTTAAAATATTTTTCCTTACGAAAATCTGCCTCTAAATTTTGTATAAACGAAATTTGAAAGAAACATTTATTTGGGTTAAAATTGAAAATTCTATTCCTTTTATTTTCTTTATTCAACCATTTTGTGTAAGAATAATTGAGTAAAAGAGGCATAAGGCATTGAAGTTTCCTTGAATGTCCTCTATAAATTAGGTCATTTGGGAAAAAAAATTTTTTCTCTTACTTCTTGGGCTCCCGAAAAGTGTATTTTTGCAGATAACTCAACGAGAATAGTTTCCACAAAAAATTTCAGAAGAAAATAATGAAAACTTTAAAAGTTAGTTCTGGAAGGAAACACCAACCTTAAAACATGTCATAAGCGCATCGACGTTACTAAATGAGCGCGCATTCTAAAATTCATGTGGGAAACACTGACTCCAATGCATAGCTACACTGAAGGTGTCAACATAGTACAATTAAATCTATAGACTCCCTCCTTTTCGTGTAGCTCTATTTACTTAACGAGTGCAAATAATAGCGTGGCAGACTGTAGTACAGCACACCCTCGATAGTCCGTTCCTCGCCAATCCGAACTCTCGCTGATTCGAATCCTTCATTCTTAAAATCCGAACACACAAAAAATAATTTGATTCGTCTCTATGCTTTGAATAAACGTGTAAACTTAAATATCAATAATCAATAAGATTGATAAACCTCGTTAAGGAGACAAAACCCAAAAAAATCAAAGTCTTAATTCAACCATTGTTATACTGTTTATGGATAGTACTAGTTAGTACAAGAATTAATGCATAGTATGAGTTGCGAACTAGGAATAAATATGAAGTTATAGTCACTCAAAGTCTAAATCCTATACAATATCCGTGGTTGTGCCGTTCGTCATAACTAACTATTGACTAGGATCAGGTTGATTTTACTGTTCAAATATCATTATTAGCGAATGGTTGAGCTAGTAGCGAAGCTATTTTGTTCAATTTTAACTTTAATATTTTTTTATGTTGAAAAATATTTTGTCGAGTCATTTACTCAGGAATTTTTGGGACAAAATAATTTTCAGTTTTTAAACTTTTCTTTTATTTGAAAATCGGGCTTCGCTACTAGCTTAATCAGAGGATTTAGCGAGTTTATTACAATAGGTTTGCATTTAAAATGTGAATATTTTTTGAGTCACGGTAATCATACGGATGTGCGCCAATTGAAAATTTAAAAAATTTAAATTAATATATTTTGATTGAGAAAGGCCAGATTTTACCTGCTACAAGTACATAAACAATCATCGGATTGACAAAATATCTGATTATCGGATTATTTAGAAATCCTATAATTAAATAAAAACTAAATTACAATATATCTGGTTCTGGCAATTTTTTTCAAAATTTGAGGGCCTGTCACCTTAAATAAGCAATCATAGCGAAATAATATCCTTAATTTTCTAACAATACAAATTTATTATAATTAATGGCCTATTGAATTAGTGTTTTTTCACTAATCGAAATAAATTCACTAATCCGAACTTTTTTCTATCATTTGAAATGAGCTGTTCGGATTAGCGAGGGTGTACTGTAACCAGGGTATCTTTTAAGCACCTTTTTTGGTACAATTGCAGTATCTTACACCCCCCAACTTTTTGTACGATGGTCAAAATCGCTATATGCACCGTTATAGAACTCGTTGAAAGAAGCTTATAGAGCAAAATATTTCAAAAATCGGTCCACAAACAAAAAAGTTACGACAAATTTCCTATCTAAGCCAAATCCTATAGGGAAAAATGTATTAGTCACTCCAGTCAAATTGCATTGGTTTATGCATTGCAAAATACCATAGTAATGCGCATACTAGATGTTGAGGTTAATCACACTTCTTCAATTACGTATTCCTCTTTATTGTTTATACTAGATGCGTTTTTACCTCAACATCTAGTATGCGCATTTTTGAAATCTTTTGCTCTATAAGCTTCTTTCAACGAGTTCTATAACGATGCATATAGCGATTTTGACCATCGTACAAAAAGTTGGGGGGTGTAAGATACTGCAATTGTACCCATTTTTTTATTAATCTAGAATTTTTTTGTTCGGAAATATATTTTTTATAAATTCAGAATTCGTGAAAATATTTTTTTATTCCCCCAAAATGTAAAATATTTTTTTATTCCTTAAAAAATACTCTGGTCCGTACATCCTTTGAGGAAACTCAATGGGGAAAGGCGACAGGAAACTCTAACTATAGTACAAGTATCGAAAATTTTAACAGAATTTTATATTCCAAAAATATTTTTTTATTCCAGGAGAATATTTTTTTATTTCCCCAAAACGTAAAAATATTTTTCTATTCCTTAAAAGATACTCTGACTGTAACTATTTGGTTCGGATGAAATTGCTGTTGAGTGACTTCTACAATTTTTTCATTTTTCCTGAATGAAAAAACTGGTGTCTTTTCTCTAACAGCGAATTGAAGCGTACTCCAGCATCCGCTTCAAATTTTCAAAAGTGGGGTGATCCTGCTTCCTCTCCAAATATATAGAAGCACGCTCCTCCTCATTGCTCTCTATAAACAATTGCTCTGTCAAAATAGTAGAATAATGGACAATAGTTAATGACTCATCTTACATTGTTTTTAATATTTAAACTTAAAAACTCTATATCTCGGGAGTTTACAATTCAAAATTAACCATTAAAATTAAATTATTCAAAATTAGTTTGAGATAGAAGGTTTTTACTAAAATCCGGGACGGGACAGCGGGGGGATATATTCCGGGTTTGCTAAAATACGGGACACGTTTTAAACTGCCTCAATGGTCTCACATTGTACTGAATATTATATTTACAGGTATTGCAGATACGGCGTTTGCCCATGGGCATAGCTAGGATCTTGTAAGGGCCCACTGTGAGGCTTGCCATTACCTGCCTCCAAACGCATTTGATTGCAACAACAATAATGTTATTTTTTCAATTGTGCATATAACTTGCAAGTCATGACTACTACTTGGGTGTTCAATCATTTTGAAGTGTGACTATGGTAGATCACGTTACTAATAGTATGTGTCAGGATTGTGATAACATTATTGACGATTTTTTATAGAGTAAATAATATAAATTGTTTAAATAATATAAATTGTTAAACATATTCTCAACATTTTTAGTTGGCCAAAGATTACAATCTATAGTGGCCAACTCCTGAAATGAGTTCCTCCCTATTTTTGTTTTCTTGTTTTCTCCTCCATAACGGGTTTTGAGAATACCATAAGTGTGAAACTAATAAAATTTGGAGAAAAGTGGGGAATTTTTATGGGCAGACGAAGTTACTATACGATTTTTGATTCGAAACTAAATGCCAAAATGAACACCTTTGAAGGTCCAGACAAGGTGTTAAATTCATAATTGATGATGACAACCCTATCAAATTTTGGTCAAATGAGGTGCATAAGACAATTTTGACACCTTTTGCATTTGCAGATTTTTCTAAACGTATCATTTTTTACAATCTTATTTGAAAATTAATCATTAATTTCACACTAAGTAATTCAAATAGATTTCTTTTATTCTGGATTTAAAACTCATTACCAAATGCCAGTGTGAGATTGCAGTTTTGAGATAGCTGATTGATTTTAATATTTAACCATAGAATGCCGACTGACACAGTGGTCCCGATATCGCGGGTGTCTCCCAGCCATTTTCTACGTCACTGAAGCCATAAAAGTGCGAAGAAATATAAATGCTTGGCATTCTACAATTAAATATTCTTTTCCATTCATACAATTATAGAAACAATATGAATGGGTTTAGACTAGAAACTATTCATAGAGAACTAAATGATATTACACTAGTATTATTGAGATCTATATTAATAGAATTATTCACATGTATATTATAAAGATAATATTATACAAATGTTTGTAACTTAAAAACATGAAAAGTGATCTAAGAAAAATTTCGACGAATAAAAAGGTCACACAGTAAATGAACAACAAGATGGGAAATAATATCTTGCATCATACACAGCGGTGTTTTGCCAAAAATAGAAGGGGGGGGGCGCTTCCTTCCCGTAAAAAAGTTGTTGTTTTTTCGTGAAACTTTATCCCCAGATGGTATAGAAGTGGTGATAATAAGAAAGAGAAAAAGAATATGGTTAGTTTAAAATGGCCACAATTGATTTGAATTTGTTATGCTACGTAATACATTCTAAGGCTAAAATTAAAATGGTAGTCAGTATGAGGTAAGGAGCGTCCCTCAAGCGAAAAAAGTGGGGGGGCTATGCCCCCCCCCCCAAAACACCACTGATCATACATCTTGAGACCTTTGAACAGGTATCCTTACTATTAAAACATGGAAAATACTAAGGATTTCAAATACTATTGTCCGGTTAGAGTACATACCTCTGTAAATAATTGATTGAAGAAACTGCCAGGCACAGAAAGCTGATTTTTTGCATATGGGAGTCTTTTGGCTATGGGCGAGTAAGTTCTGAGCTCAGACGAAAATGTCGACTCATCATGGAATTATGACGTCATTGTCACCTTTTTTACAATTAGAAATTTCAGTTTTTAGACTATAACTCAGCCATTTTAGGCGATAGAAGGCTGAAATTTAATAGGTGTATATTAACAAATTTCAAATATAATTTAAATCATCAAAGAAATATTGGAATCAGTCTTTTTAAATGGCTTAAGGCATGCTCACTAGACGTCATCCAATAGTGGCACAAAGTTGTCATAATCTAGAAATAGGTATTTCTGCTGCAGATAAGGATTTAAAGAGTATTATTGACCAATAGGTTTTCGGACCTAAGATATCGATTAGTGGAATCAGTTTTTCCTAATGCTTCAGAGATGCTCACCATGACGTCATCCAATAATGACGCAAAGTGGTAATAATCTAGAAATAGATATTTCTGTTGCAGATAGGGGCTTAAAAAGTATCATTGACCAATAGGTTCCAATAGGATCATTGTCTAAAAATTGAATGAAATACTATTGTGCCGGTTATGACGTAATTGTATATGGTATTTATGTCACCATTATAACTTGACACCATTAAATGAATAAGTTATAACATATGGGGAAGTAATAAATATTAATAGAAGTAATAATGACAATGCACACAAAGTTATTCAATCATCATTCCCATCAGCATCATCACCACGAATAAGGGTATTCACTAAAATATCTTGGTCTTTCTACTGTTAAGCACTTGGATAGGAGGAGGCTTTCGAATAGCAAACTTGAGATTTGTTAACAGTATGGGATCACTGTGAGAAATCATTCCAACAAATATATTAATTAAATATTCTTCAAATAAAAATTTGCGAGCAAGACGATCTCGATATCTACGGGTATACGGACAGTTCGCTACGGACAGTTTACTACAGGACTGTTCGCTACATGGACAGTTCGCTACACGGACACTCTTGATAGAAAATGTAATGTAACTGACTGAAGTTCGTCGATCGCCGCCGGATGTTTCGTTGCCAGAAGTTTCGTCGCTGATATTTCTTTGAATACAATTATTGAATCCTCACTTTCATTCTCACATTCATTCTGACAAATAATAAATGATAATCACCCACCCCTCACGAAATAAAAATACCACTCTCGTGTGCCATTTGATATTATTTCAAACTCAAAATGCCTACTTTCTCTTTATTCTTTCTTATACAAAATACACTCCAAAATGCCCACTCTCACTCTCCTATCAATTCTAGTCCAAGTAGCAAACTGTCCGTAGCGAACTGTCCATGTAGCGAACAGTCCTGTAACAAACTGTCCGTAGCGAACTGTCCGTGTAGCGAACTGTCCGTATCCCATATCTACGAATATATTTGTTAGAAACCTCTAGTCCTTCTTCAGATAAGTGCACTAGTCATGTCCTTCGTTAAATGTTGAGATGATTTCCGGTCATGTGCTAACAACTTGTGTAATGTAGCGGAAATATTAACCCAAGGGGATTCACGTAGCATTGACAGGTAGACAATATTGCAAACATTTGCTAGTTCATCTGTAATCACTCTTCTGCTGCTATTATAGATGCGTAGGATTGCTCTTAGGCATGTGTGAAATTATTTGGGGCTTGAACATTGATGGAATCACTGTCAAAATCCTGTGGAGGAAATCTTTCTTGCCATCCTTTCTTATCAAGCATCGTCTTACCACATTACCAGTAGTCGTAGTTCTACTTCGTGTCGAAGGGATGGCAATGATCATTATTATTCAAATTGTCTTTAAAGTTGATCTTTCCTAAGGGCATTTATTTTTTATCAAAAATTTGCCAAAAGACCTTTTAAATCATTTTTAGATCCCTAAATGGGTTCTAAACATTAATTTCGATTTTTAGAATTTCAATGCTAATATTTCGCCACTTAGAGCCACTTGTACCACCTGTTGTCGCCCCAAAAAGGACATTTTAGAAGCGAAATGTCTCAAATACATTACTTCTTCGAACCATGTCAGATCATCATTTAAATGCTAAATTCGTGCTCAGCAATAAATTTCCAGCAATTTGATATACAGTCAACTCCGCTTGATAGGATCACTGTTTAATCGGGTCAACCGCTTAATCGGGTCACTTTTTGCAGGACTAGAATAGCTCTCACACATAGATGCTAGTATTAAATATTTTCGGTTAATAGGGTTCTCCGCTTAATCGGGGCAAAACATCCTCTGACCGATGTGACCCTACTAAGCGGAGTCGACTGTATATATTGGACACATTTAGAGAATTTTTTTGGTAGCGGGTTCCTAGCAACGGCCAGGAATGTGAAATAATTCCTGGCCGTTGCTATGGACGGACAACCAAAAAATTCTCCGAATATGTTCAATATATATATCAAATTGCAGGAAATTCAATGGGGGATACGAATTCAGAATTCAGATGATGATCTGACATGGTTCAAAGAAGTTATTGATCTGGGAATCCGGCGGATACTATCGAATGTGGTTATTTTTGGGAGGCTAGTCATCAATGACCAGTTTTTCACAGTTTTGACGGTGAAAATTTTTTAATATACAGTACACCCTCGCTAATCCGAACAGCTTTGTACCAATGAACAAAAAAAACGTTCGGATTAGTGAATTTGTTCCGATTAGTGAAATAACTTTAATTCAATGGGGTGTTAACTATAAAAAATTTGCAATGTTAAACACTTTCTAATCCTGTTTCCTGAGACTATTTTTTGAGCAAATTATAAAGGTGACCTTTTGTAAATTCAACATAGGGGCGAAAACTCAACGGTTTTTGATAGATCTCGAAGTAGAACATAATGAACAGGCATATTTTTGATATTACAAATAAAAAGAGAATAATGAAAAAATTAGTGTCAAAATTACTAAAATATGATTCCTCGGGTGTTTGGGTGTGAATTTTTAACAATTTTCAAAATTTCAAAAATCTGCTGTTCATTAGTTAGATAGATCATCGATTTATGAAAGAATTTGAAAAGTTTCTAAAGGTTTGTAAGCATATTGTGTCCGATTTTACCTCGCAAAATGATAAATTTTAAAAAAATTTTATCTGTTTAATTATTTCAATTACATAGGGCATTCCAAAAGTTATCGTCCCAAATCTGTATCTCAAATGAGAGTGAAAATAGGATACTTTCGATTTGTCCATTCTATTCCTTAAGGTTGGACTTTCCTATAATAGCTAACTTTTGACTTTTTCAACCGATTCATTTAATTTTTTCAGTGCAGATTTGAATCGCAGAGTTATTGCAAAACTGCATTAATAATTGAAATATTGCAACAGATAAAAATTTTTAAAAAAATTTTTTGTCATTTCACAAAAATTAAATCTGACACAATATGCTTACAATCTTTCAGAAACTTTCCAAATTCATTCATAAATCGATGATCTAACTAATGAACAGACAGATTTTGAAATTTTGAAAATTGTTAAATATTCACACCAAAACACCCGAGGAATTTTATTTTTAGTAATTTGGACACTATTTTTACATATTTCTCTTTTTATTCCTTATATCAAAGATCTGTCTGTTCATTATGTTCTACTCTTCGAGATCTATCAAAAACCGTTGAGTTTTCGTCCCTATGTTGAATTTATTTCAAAAAGTTATCACCTTTATATTTGCTGAAAGAAAGTCTCAGAAAATAGGATTTAGAAAATATTTATATAAGCCCCTCAATTTCCATTAGTTTTAACTGCTTTGGAATGTTTCCGTCCAGAACTAACTTTAAAAGTTTTCATTATTTTCTCCTGAAAATTTTGTAGAAACTATTCTCGATGAGTTATCTAAAAAAATACACTTTTCGGGAGCCCAAAAAGTAAGAGAATTGTTTTTCCCAAATGGCCTAATTTATAGAGGACATTCAAGGAAACTTCAATGCCTTATGCCTCTTTTACTCAATTATTCTTGCACGAAATGGTTAAATAAAGAAAATAATAGGAATAGAATTTTCAATTTTAACCCAACTAATTTTTTCTTTCAAATTTCGTTTATACATAGCCTACTCTAATAATGTCTCACAGTAGACTGAAAATCATGAACTAGGGATGAAGTAGTAGCCGAATGGATTAATACACGATTTGCCTAAAATCGTTAACCATGGAGAATAGGCATTAAGAATGTATTACCAGCATATAAAAACATGGTACCAAATAACATATATCCGTTGTCAAAATTTCGATTATTTATCATATCATTGCGCAACAGGTCATTTTAAGCACGATTTTGGCAAATTTCTGAGCTGTTTTAAGCCAACTTCTAAATGTTATTAAGGTAGAATTTTGCATAGAACCAAGATTAGTACGAGTTGATTTGAAAAATATAGAATTTTTCAATGAAATGTTGTTACATTCCTGCGTTGCTATGGTAAAGCATTTTGGTCAGTTTGGGCCATTTCGTGTAAACTGTAGTTGCTAGATCTTTAAATTCGATCGTGTTTGATAGGCAATGGCCTACTTCCTATTAGGTGATAATACAATTTGAACTTCTAAATCTAACGAGTTTTGAGTTATGGGTTGATTTTAAGAATGTGCCCAAATTCTAAATTGTCGCATAGCTCAGTAGTCTGTGAATTTAAAAGTTTAAATTGTATTATTACCTAAAAGGAAGTAGCCAATTGCTTATCAAACACGATCAAATTTGAAGATCTAGCTACTACAGTTTGCACGAATTGGCCCAAACTGACCAAAATGCTTTACCATAGCAACACAGGAATGTAACAACATTCCATTGAAAAATTCTAAAATTTTTCAAATCAACTCGTACTAATCTTGGTTCTACACAAAAATTCTACCTTAATAACATTTAGAAGTAGGCTTAAAACAGCTTAGAAAATTGCCAAAATCGTGCTTAAAATGATCTGTTGCGCAATGATATGATGACTAATCGAAATTTTTCCAACGGATGTATGTTATTTGATGCCATGTCTATATATGCTGGTAATACATTCTTAATGCCTATCCTACATGGTTGACGATTTTAGGCTAATCGTGTATTAATCCATTCGGCTATTACCGCATCCTTGGTTATTTTACTGTGAGGCATTATTAGAGTAGGCTATGGTTTATACAATTTTTAGAAGCGGATTTCCTAAGGAAAAATATTTTAACGTTTTTCTAAATTAGAATATCAAAAATCTGTCTCTATCATTTTGTTCTACGTGACGAGATCTTTCTAAAACCGTCGAGTTTTTAACTCTACGACCTTTGTAACTAATTGATTTTTTAAGTGCTAAAAACAGGCTACAAAGCAATTTTTTTCGGAAAGGCTTGATTTCCGTTAGTTAATACTGTATTCTGATAATAAATAACATCAAAACATCCTAATTCAACAACTTATACTAGTAGTACTTAACTTACTTTTCAATATTTCTAAAAACTGCATGCCGATATGTTTTAATATATGATCTAAAAAATTGAAAATAGGTTGCAAAATAATGATGTTTGTTGTCACGATTTGAAAATCACGCTAACCTTATTTTAATTGAAATTCCAATTTGAACTCTGCATGTAAGAGAGTACACATTTGTCTATAGTATATCTGCATGTAAGAGAGTAATATTTTTAGGTCAAATTCTTTCGTTCCTTATATGGGTTTCAATCCAAAGGAATTGCTTCAAGAAATACTAAAGAAATACTGCAATTTTTCCAAATACAATAATTGCACTACGTATCCTTACTATTAAAACTCTTTATATACAGTCGAACCTGCTATAACTGCCACTCTATATAACGGTCACCTGTCTATAGCGGTCACCAATGAACAGTCCTGTCCGAAATTCCATAATATTGAACCTGTGTATAGCGGTCACCTGCTCAACGCGGCCAGCAGCCAGCCGTTTGTAGTCCCTTACTGACCCCAAAACTGTGTATAACGGCCAACACCCTTTTCGCCTTTTCATGTGTTTATTGCATGGCCTGTTACGAACGATAAACAAGTTTCATGTAGTAATTACTTCAAGAAATAGATTTCTAAAAACTTATTTATTGCACTACGTTGATACCTTTTGGAGATGACAATCACTTGTATATAACGGTCACCTGTGTATAACGGCCAATTTTGTCCAGTCCCTTGCGTAGCCGCTATATACAAGTTCTACTATATATAAATATATATATATATCTGTAACGAATTGATTGAAGAAACTGCCAGGCACAGAAAGCTGATTTTGAGCATGTGAGAGTCTTTTGGCAATGGCTCCACTAAGTTCTGAGCTCAGACCAAAATGTCGACTCAACATGGAATTATGACTTCATTACCACCTTTTTTTAGAATTAGAAATTTGCAACTATTGTCAAAAAATGATGACTCATTCTCTGTTACGACATCACCAATACTTATCAAAATTTTAACAATTGACAAATTTGGTGATTTTTCGTGCGATATCCATTATAACAGTAAGATAGACGTATTTAGAAATGTTATCTCCCTTATAATTAATCAATGTTACCCCAGGCGCCCCAAGGGCGCCTCCGGTGGATACAAAGTGTCTGCCAGCCGCGCAGCACAAGCAAGCGAAGCGCACTTGTTTTTGTTAGTTTGCCTGCATCAGTGGCTTCAGGGGAACGCACCTTCAATGTTTTGAACCAAGTTAAAAATTATCACCGTTCAACTATGGGACAAGGGCGTTTAAATGGGCTTGCCATGCTTAATATCAATTATGATATTGCATGAAGATTAGATTTTACCTCATTAATTTGATGCATTTGCACAGAAAAAGGCTAGAAAAGCATTTATCAATTAAAGCTCGTTTGTATTCACATAATCAAACTTCTATTATCGTATAATATTAATCGCTTCTCATGTCTTCATTTATTGGATTTCTAGTATAAATTCTAGCAGTGGCTCTGGCTTCTCTGATTCTCTCAAAGGCCATTCCACTGGTGTCACCTTTTATGCTTATGAATATTTCAATCATGCAAATGATTAACTAAATAGTGTATGATAATAGATTTCACATTGATATCGCCTTCAAAATATATATGAATAGATCTATTAATTAAAAAAATACCTATAAGCAGTTGAACGTTCTCACAATGAATGCAATGAGTTGTACTACTAATTACCCTCTTAGTAATCAATTGAACGAGTAATATAGTAATTGTATTTGGTGTAATCTAATCGTGTTGAAAGAGATATTACGTGATGTACTATTTTATTGTCGATTGTCGATACTTATGGTTAAGGATACCGCCCTCGAAAAATCTTGCCTGGCGTAAAAAAAAACTGCAAAATGTTTTATTGCTAATTTCATTGTATTACTGATCGGTCTACCATCTGATAGCACTATTTGGACGGCATTTTTTTTTATTTTTTGCGAAATAACCCCCTAAAGTTTAGCGTTGATAAAAATTGAAAAATTATTAGAGGATTAAAACTCGTTTACCAATTAGTTTTTAACTTATTTGATATTTTTTAATGATATGAACCTTAACATTGTTTTAGCACCTTTGGAGATTATAAAACACAAATATTTAAAAGAATGGGCGAATAAAATCCAATCAAAATAGCTCTATAAGGGAGTTCAATTATATAATCCTCGGGAAATCGCACGTTTGATCTCAGATATTTAGCGATCACTGGGTCAGAAATAAAATTCTGATCGTTTCAAAAAAAAATTTGTTCGGATCCGACCATTTGTTCTTGAGATATCGCATATTATAGGTAAAGTTCGGCCATAATATCCCTCTAAGGTCCCGAAAGAGGCTGATGTCATATCTTAAAAACTATTGTAGATATATAATATATTATATCCTTAAATAAAAGGATATATGCGAAAATAAATAGGTTCCTCGACCATTCCTTTGTCAAAAAATAAATAATTCTCGACTTATCATTGATTTAATTGTAATACAAATTCTATGGAGTACTTTGAATCTATTAGAAAATGGCGAATCTAATCATTAAATATGTGTCCAAATTTAGCTATTATGCTAAATAGTGGATACAATTGCCGTTAATAATATGTACAGAAAAATTGGAGAACTTTTGATAATTATTTTGAAAGTTCTGGCCTTGGACCTCGCAGATTCGGTCAAAAACCCCCATTTAGGGTCCAAAAGAGATATCTCTCTATCTTTGTAAATACAAGTCAAATTCTTAGTTCTCACTTCCTAATATACTTTTTATGAGTATACATATATGATTCTTTGATAATAATTGCACTACACCCCATGGAATGTTAAGTTTTAGATTTTTGTCATATGATGACGTAGCATTTTTCGAAAATCCTAACTTCGAAACTAAAAGTCGTAGACTTTCGCTCTAACTTCCTAATATACTTTTTGGAAGCTTTTAATTCATTCTAAACTGATAGATTATACTTCGCAGTGCCAGGAATATGAAATATTATCTACAATTATCTCAAAATATTCGGAGTTAGGGGCCTCAAGGAAATTTGTGTATTTTCAGTGTACTTTTGCTATTTTGGTAAATATTTGGCTTTAATTTCCATAAATCAGCAGTATGGATGCGAATAAATGTCTGTGGATGCTTATGTGCATTATTAATAACTCATTTTACATTCTTCTTAACACCTAAACTTAAAATCTCTATATCTCGGGACTTTAAAATTTCAAAATTGACCGTCTTCACAGAATTATTTCTCAAATTTGGTTTGAGATAGAAGTTTGAAAATTTGTTGTTTCATATCATTAGGCGATGAACGTAGGACCACCATTTTTTGGATATATTCTAACTCGGTGATTTTATTCATGATTTCCCCAAAAAAACAGACATTTTTCGCCGTTTTTTGGCCCTTTTTTTTCGGACACCGATAAAATTTACAATATTTGTCATTTTAACTTTCTTCTGGTCCTATGAAGTTTCAAATATGGTAGACTATCTATGATTCGATTTTGGAAGCGTTTGATTCCTTGGTATGTCCTAAACAATTCATTGAGTGCCTAAATTTCTACCATTAAGATGTGCTAGCGGAAAATTTTAAAAACAGACTTTGAGACACTGTATCTCAAAATCTATAAATGAGAATCAAAAACGGTTTGGAATGTGCCAGTATTTCTTAATGGAGATACCTCCCCACGCTTAACATCTCTTATAGCTCTACTTTCATCGTATGCTGTAGTGCAAATCATATGTTTTTTCGAGGGCGGTATTCTTTACTGAGTCCTCATGTTCAGTGAGAATCGATTGACAGTACCTGTTAGACATACTGCTGCTCTAATAGGAATTGAGGTTTGACTGGGAGCTGGATCCCTGTCATCCTCAGAGTGATTCCTTAAGTCTGCTGTGGAAAATGAAATTTCACTCAATAATATATCCATTTGAGAAAGATCCATGGTATCATTAAGGGATAGATTGATATTATGGTTTTGGAATACCTCACGGTAGACCACATTCCTAATCCAAACACCATCCGAAGTGGAATAGTTTGCGCCACAAACCATGACTTTCAAGCCCTTAGGGTTCTTAACTCGACTCAGGGCAACGTACAATTGCCCATGACTGAACATAGCATCAGGAGATGGCAGAAAGATACCAACAGATTCTAGACTCTGCCCCTGCCCTGTGTTAATTGTTATACAATAGGCAGGGCGAATAGGAAACTGCTTCTGTCTGAGATCAAATGGGAAATCTGTTTCAGAAGGAGTCATTATAATGCGAGGAATGAACACTCGTTTGCCACAATGGATATACCTGTGGCAATTTCAGCATCTATAACATTGTTTAAAAATGCTCTAATTAGTAATCGGGTGCCATTACACATCCCATTCGTGGGATCGAGACTGCGCAAGAGTATAATTGGCGCATACTCCTTAAGGTAGAGGCGGTGTGGAGGCAAGTAGGCGTAATAGAATTAAGATAGTATTCAGTAGGATACATAGCTGTCTGACTGGTATCTTGTGAGCCAGCACTCAGTAATACATTTGCTTCTCCAGGAAGTTGATCAATCACGTATTTATTTATCTTTTCAGCTGTCTCAATTTTAGGAGACATCATAATACACGGCGTGATGTAATCACGATCATTAAAATGTTCTTTAATGTTACCATATATAGCAGTGGCTAAGTCATCAATAGACTCACTACGTGCTACATATACAAGTATATGATCTAATTGAATCATGTTATTTTCACCATGAGGCTCAGTACCTTCTCCTACCTGAGTGCAGACTCAGTTGATACCGTGTGAATATTTGCTATGGCAGGCTGATACGACCTCGGCACTCGATCCACGCCTAATAATGGGCAGGATTGTCGGAAGTTACCTCCGAATGCAATAACTTTGACACCAAATGGTATTAGATCATTGGAGCAGAGATCTCGAAATGTCCGATCTATACATTCAGCAGCATGTTTATGCATCATAGGAGCTTCATCCCAAACTAAAAGCTTAGCACCCTGTTTGGCTAAAGCACTCTGTTTAGTGATATTACAAACAGATAGTCCATTTAATGTGATAGGAACTTTCAACATAGAATGGATAGTTCTCCCGCCTTCTTGGAGGAGAGCTGCTATTCCAGATAAAGTAATTGCTAGTGCGATTTCACCACAGGAGCGAAACTTAGCTAACAATGTATTGTACAAAAATGTTTTACCAGTCCCACTGGGACCGTCAACAAAAAATGCGTTGTTTTCAGCAATAGGATTGTCTATATCTCAACTGGTCCGGGTTCAGTAAAGGCACATTAGTATCTGCACTTATGGCTAGTTCAGGTGCACCATAAGCAAGTTCATCTTGAATGATGCGCGGTAGATCATATGGACTCCTATCTTGAGTGGGATAGGCATTCCAGGATAACCGGATAAATATTTTCCATGCTATTCTATGCAATTTTCAATATATAGTAACGCACTATTCAAAATAGAAGCATTCATTTGGATATTGGGAAAAGAATTCTCGCACGAAGTAGAAACTCCTCCGCTAGAGATGCATTATGCGCATTCAACAGTGCTAGTGGGTCACATGGCTCATTAAACAGAAAGATGGTGACAAATAACTGCCGCAGTTGTGCTTGCATAGCACAGGTAGCGGCCTCAGTGAGACAGTCATCGGATTCCTGGTCATCTTCCAACAGGCCTCGTCTACGGCATACCTCCTTAAAGGTAGTGCAGATGGTGCCATCAGGGAGAGTGCGGATATTATGGCAACAGTACAGTCTGTTACATGGTTAAGGAGCATTCTGAGGAAGTAACGCTCTCTTTCGCCGGGATGGGCAGAATAGACACGACCTATCATGTTACCATGTCCTTTCAACCTTTCGGTCCACTAACGTTTGGATTTAGTCCACACAAACTCATCAAGAAAGTTGGTGTATGTGAGCTTGCGAGCACTAAGGTATTTTTGGGTTGCCAAAAACCATCCTGTAGGGAGGTATCCGTCTGTCTACGAAGAACCTCCTGCAAGTCAGAATCTCCGGTAAACACGACAGGCTGGTGATGCTCCAGATTGAGAGCTAACCGCATGACGTGTGGTAGGTTAGCATGAAGTTCATACACAAAGAGTCGGTAGCATGATTCAGTAGCTGAAACATAACCCGCTTCCAGATAATTTACTATCTCGTCGATGTCCATGGCTGCTTTGTTAGTGCTACTTCCAGCATTATCACCAATGCGAAATTCAACAATAGCCTATCATGGCCTTTATACACATACTTGTAAAGGTATTTAACAGCACTAATGGTGGAGAAATCTCAATATTTACATGAGTATTTTATTTCAAAAGTAAATAAGGGTTGTATGGAACAACCCACCTATTGTCCAGCTGAATCCCATTCACAATAACTGTACGACCGTTATTTCGACGTTTGTACATTGGATAGCTGTCATTACCGGTTGTGGTAAACTGATAAAATACTTTGGAGGTACTTATTATTGCATTTTACATCGCGCATACAGGCAGCATGTTTCCTTACTACGCCGCATGGGCTATGGATCATGCAGTACTTCACAATTTTGATAAAGTCTAGGGTTGAGATCCTTGTCATGAATCTCAGCACAGACTATCTCATCATACATAGTAGGATCTCTAGGTTTATCCTTATCAGATAGGATGATCAGGATATGCGCATGAGGGAGAACGCTCTTTTGAAACTCAATGGTGTATACATACGCGTTTGATCTCCCTAGAACATGCTTAAGGATACCGCCCTCGAAAAATCATATGATTTGGCTTACAGCATACGATGAAAGTAGAGCTATAAGAGATGTTAAGCGTGGGCAGGTATCTCCGTCAAGAAATACTTACATTTTTCAAACCGTTTTTGATTGTCATTTCTAATTTTTGAGATACAGCCTCTCAAAGTCTGTTTTTTTCGTTTATCGCTAGCACATCTTGATGGTAGAAATCCGGCAACTCAAGGAATTGTTTAGGACATACCAAGGGAACAAATGCTTCCAAAATCGAATCATAGATAGTCTATCATATTTGCCACTTCATAAGACCAAAAGAAAGTTAAAATGAGAAAAATTGTAAATTTTATCGGTGTTCGAAAAAAAAGGGTGAAAAAAGGGTGAAAAATGTGGAAATCATGAATAAGATCACCAAGTTATAAGATATCGAAAATAAAGTGGTCCTACGTTCATCGCCTTATGATATGGAACAATTCTTGAAATTTTCAAACCTCTATCTCAAAACAATTTTGACTTAAAATTATGTAAAGACGGTCAATTTTGAAATTTTAATGTCCCGAGATATAGAGATTTGAAGTTTAGATGTTAAGAAGAATGTAAAATGAGTTATTTAAAATGAACAAAAGCATTCACAGACATTTATTTGCATTTATACTGCTGATTTAGGTATATTCGAACCAAATATTTACATAAAATAGCAAGAGTACCCTGAAAATCTAAAAATTTCCATGAGGCCCCTAACCCCGAATATTTTGAGATAATTGTGAATAATAATTCATATTCCTAGCACTACGAAGTATAATCTATCAGTTTAGAATGAATAAAGAGTTTCCAAAAAGTATATTAGGAAGTGAGAACTAATAATTTGGGCTTATATTTACAGAGATAGAGAGATATCTCTTTTTGTGTCCTAAATGGGGGTTTTTGATCGAATCTGGGAGGTCCAAGGACAGAACTTTCAAAATAATTATCAAAAGTTCTCCAATTTATCTGTACACATCATTAACAACAATTGTATTCATTATTTTGCATAATCGCCACATTTGGAACATATTTAATTATAAGATTCGCCATTTTCTAATATATTCAAAGTTCTCCATAGAATTTGTATTACAATTAAGGTTGGCCTTTCCTATAATAGCTAACTTTTGACTTTTTCAACCAATTCATTTAATTTTTTCAGTGCAGATTTGAATCGCAGAGTTATTTGCAAAACTGCATTAATAATTGAACTAATCAAAGAGATAAAAAAATTTTTTAAAAAATTTGGTCATTTACAAGTAAGAAATCGGAAACAATATGCTTAAAATCCATTAGAAACTTTTCAAATTCATTCATAAATCGATGAACTAACTAATGAACACAGATTTTTGAAATTTTGAAAAATGTTAAAAATTCACACCAAAACACCCGAGGAATTTTATTTTTTGTAATTTTGACACTATTTTTTTCTTAATTCTCTTTTTATTTGTATTATCAAAATTCTGTCTGTTCATTATGTTCTACTCTTCGAGATCTATCAGAAACCGTTGAGTTTTCGCCCCTATGATGAATTTACAAAAAGTTATCACCTTTATAATTGCTGAAAAAAAAGTCTCAGAAAATGCGATTTAAAAAATATTTATATAAGTCCCTCAATTTATATTAGTTTTAACTGCTTTGGAATATTAAATAACATGCAAATATCCTTATTCGACAACTTATAGCACTACTTAACTTCAAAATATGGTATATCAAATTTTCTCCATCAAAAGTGGGAAAAAATGGTCATTGCTGCCTGGCCACCCAAAAATAACCACATTCGATAGTGTCCACCGGAATTCGAGATCAATAACTTCTTCGAACCATGTCAGATCATCATTTAAATAGTAAATTCGGGCTCAACACTAAATTTCCAGCAATTTGATATATATATTGACCATATTTTGAGAAGTTTTTGGATGTCCGTTCATAGCAACGGCCAGAAATTTTTTCACATTCCTGGCCGTTGCTAGGAACCCGCAGCCAAAGAATTTCTCCAAAAATGTCCAATATATATAACAAATTGCTGAAAATTTAGTGCTAAGCACGAATTTAGCATTAAAATGATGATCTGACATGGTTTAAAGATGTTGTGGGTATGAGACAAAATGTGTCCATTTTTAGGCGACTCCAGGTTGTCCAAGTGGCTCTGAGTGGCGAAATATTTGCATTGAAATTCTAAAAATCAAAATTATTGTTTAGAATCCCTTTACTTATCCTAAAATGGTTAAGGTTGGTGTTTCCTTCCAGAACTAACTTTTAAAGTTTTCATTATTTTCTCCTGAAATTTTTTGTGGAAACTATTCTCGATGAGTTATCTGCAAAAATACACTTTTCGGGAGCCCAAGAAGTAAGAGAAAAATTTGTTTTTTCCCAAATGACCTAATTTATAGAGGACATTCAAGGAAACTTCAATGCCTTATGCCTCTACTCAATTATTCTTGCACAAAATGGTTGAATAAAGAAAATAATAGGAATAGAATTTTCAATTTTAACCCAAATAATTTTTTCTTTCAAATTTCGTTTATACAAAATTTAGAGGCAGATTTTCGTAAGGAAAAATATTTTAACTTTTTTCCAAAGAAGAATATCAAAAATCTGTCTCTATCATTTTGTTCTACCTAACGAGATCTTTCTAAAACAGTCGAGTTTTTAACTCTACGACCTTTGTAACTAGAGATTCCTCCTTTGTAAAATGGATTTTTTTAAGTGTTAAAAATAGGCTACAAAGCAATTTTCTTCGGAAAGGTTTGATTTCCATTAGTTTTTAATGTATTGTGATAATAAATAACATCAAAACATCCTAAATCAACAATTTATAGTAGTACTTGACTTCAAAATATGACATATCAAATATTTTCACATCATGACACATTCAAAAGTGTGAAAAAGTTGACAGTTAACACTGGGGGCCCAAAAATGACCATGTCCGATGGTTTCCGCCGAAATCCCATACCAATAACTTTATTTGACTATGCCAGGCCGTTATTTTAATACTGAATTCGTACTCAGCACTAAATTTCCATCAATTTGATATATATATTGACCATATTTGGAAATATTTTTCGTTGCCTTTTCCTAGCAACGGTCAGGAATGTTAAAAAATTCCTGGCCGTTGCTAGGCACGGCCAAACAAAAATGTTTCCATATATGGTCAATATATATATCAAATTGCTGGAAATCTAGTGCTGAGAATGAATTCAGCATTAAAAAGATGATCTGGCACTGTTAAAAGAAGTTATAGCTGTTGGACATTTCGCATTTAAATGTGTCGTTTTTAGTGCGACACCAGGTGATACAAGTGGCTCAAAGTGGTGAAATATTGGGGCTGGAGTTATAAAAATCGGAATTATTGTTTAGAACCCCTATAAGGATCTAAAAATGATAAAAAAGCAATTTGGGTACATTTTTAATAAAAAACAAGTTTCGCATGGGAAACACCAACCTTAAAAAGGACTTTTGGCACTTTTTTGATAAAAAGCAAAATGCCCATAGGAAAGGCCAACCTTTAATCAATGATGAGTCGAGACATATTTATTTTTTGACAAAGAAATTTTGAGGAACCTATATATTTTCGCATATATCCTTTTATTTATGAATATGATAGATTATATATCTTCAATAGTTTTTAAGATATGACATCGGCCTCTTTCGGGACCATAGTGAGATACTATGCCCGAACTTTACCTATGGTAAGCGATATATCACGAACAAATGGTCGGTTCGAACAGATTTTTTTTTTAAACGATTAGCATTTTATTTTTGATCAAGTGATTGCTAAATATCTGATGTCAAACAGCCGATTTCCCGAGCATTATATAAATGAACTCCCTTATAGTGCTATTTTGTTTGGATTTTGTTTGGCCATTCTTCTAAATATTTGTGTTATATAATCTCCAAAGGTGCCAAAACGATGTTGAGGTCCATATCATTAAAACATTATCAAATAATTTAAAACTAATTGGTGAATGCGTCAAAAACCTCCAATAATTTTTCAATTTTTAGTAACGCTAAACTTTAGGGGTTAACTTATAAAAATCAAAATAAATACCGTCCAACTAGTACTATCAGATGGTAAACCTCTCAGTAATACAATGAAATTAACAATAAAAAATTTACCCTTTTTTTTGACGCTAGGCAAAGTTTTTCGAGGGCGGTATCCTTAAAATAGGTTGGAATTTATCAGTAAAAGAACTGAAGTAAGCCATGAAATTACCAGGAAGATTGTACATATATGGAGCAAATTTAAAAAGTAAATGGGAAAATTCTAAACCTTTGGAGACATGAAGAATTAATATTTTGAAATTTTTTTGTTAAGGTTGGTGTTTCCTTCCAGAAATAACTTTTAAAGTTTTCATTATTTTCTTCTGAAATTTTTTGTGGAAACTATTCTCGTTGAGTTATCTGCAAAAATACACTTTTCGGGAGCCCAAGAAGTAAGAGAAAAATTATTTTTTTCCCAAATGACCTAATTTATAGAGGACATGCAAGGAAACTTCAATGCCTTATGCCTCTTTTACTCAATTATTCTTACACAAAATAGTTGAATAAAGAAAATAATAGGAATAGAATTTTCAATTTTAACCTAAATAATTTTTTCTTTCAAATTTCGTTTATACAAAATTTAGAGGCAGATTTTCGAAAGGAAAAATATTTTAACTTTTTTCTAAAGTAGAATATCGAAAATCTATCTCTATCATTTTGTTCTACGTGACGAGACCTTTCCAAAACAATCAAGTTTTTTACTCTATGACTTTTGTAACTAGAGATTCCTCCGTTGTAAAATTGATTTTTTTGAGTGTTAAAAACATGCTACAAAGCAATTTTCTTCGAAAAGGCTTGATTTCCATTTGTTTTTACGGAATTCTGATAATATATAACATCAAAACATCCTCAATCAACAACTTATTGTAGTACTTAACTTCAAAATATGGCATATCAAATATTTTCACATCATGTCACCTTCAAAAGTGTGAAAAAGTTGACAGTTATCACTGGGGGCCCAAAAATGACCATGTCCGATAGTTTCCCCCGAAATCCCATACCTATAACTTTATTTGACTATGCCAGGTCGTTATTTTAATACTGAGTTCGTACTCAGCACTAAATTTCCAGCAATTTGATATATATATTGACCATATTTGGAAATATTTTTGGTTGCCTTTTCCTAGCAACGGTCAGGAATGTTAAAAAATTCCTGGCCGTTGCTAGGCACGGTCAAACAAAAATGTTTCCAAATATGGTCAATATATATATCAAATTGCTGGAAATCCAGTGCTGAGCATGAATTCAGCATTAAAAAGATGATCTGGCACTGTTTAAAGAAGTTAGAGCTGTGGGACATTTCGCATTTAAAATGTGTCGTTTTAGAGCGACACCAGGTGATACAAGTGGCTCAAAGTGGCGAAATATTGGGGCTGGAGTTATAAAAATCGGGATTATTGTTTAGAACCCCTATAAGGATCTAAAAATGATAAAAAAGCAATTCGGGCACATTTTTAATAAAAAACAAGTTTCGCATGGGAAACACCAACCTTAAATTGATGAAAATATATGTTTAGATAAGAATTATATCTAAACTAGGCAATAAGAATATCCAATTTAGCTAAGAATATTAGGTAGCTATATGATTAACAACTTGTAAAAAAACTGGAAATCTAAGTTAAGGTTGGCCTTTCCTATGGGCATTTTGTTTTTTATCAAAAAATTGCCAAAAGTCCTTTTTAACCATTTTAGGATAACAAAGGGGTTCTAAACAATAATTTTGATTTTTATAATTTCAATGCCAATATTTCGCCACTTAGAGCCACTTGTACCACCTGGTGTCGCCTAAAAAAGGACACATTTTGTCTCATATCCATAACTTCTTCGAACCATGTCAGATCATCATTTTAATGCTAAATTCGCGCTCAGCACTAGATTTCCAGCAATTTGATATATATATTGGACATTTTTGGAGAAATTCTTTGGCTGCGGGTTCCTAGCAACGGCCAGGAATGTGAAAAAATTTCTGGCCGTTGCTATGCACGGATATCCAAAAACTTCTCCAAATATGGTCAATATATATATCAAATTGCTGGAAATTTAGTGCTGAGCCCGAAATTAGTATTAAAATGATTATATGACATGGTTCGAAGAAGTTATTGATCTCGAATTCCGGTGGACACTATCGAATGTCGTTATTTTTGGGTGGCCAGTCAGCAATGACCATTTTTCCCACTTTTGATGGAGAAAAATTTGATATACCATATTCTGAAGTTAAGTAGTGCTATAAATTGTCGAATAAGGATATTTGCATGTTATTTAATATTCCAAAGCAGTTAAAACTAATGGAAATTGGGGACATATATAAATATTTTCTAATTCCTATTTTCTGAGACATTTTTTTCAGCAATTATAAAAGTGATAACTTTTGGTAAAATCAACATAGGGACGAAAAATTAACGGTTTCTGATAGATCTCGAAGAGTAGAACATAATCAACAGACAGAATTTTGACAATACAAATAAAAAGAAAATTAAGAAAGAAATAGTTTCAAAATTACTAAAAATAAAATTCCTCGGGTGTTTTGGTGTGAATTTTTAACAATTTTCAAAATTTCAAAAATCTGTCTGTTCATTAGTTAGTACATCGATTTATGAATGAATTTGAAAAGTTTATAATGGATTGTAAGCATATTGTTTCCGATTTCTTGCTTGTAAAATGACCAAATTTTTTTTAAAAATTTTTATCTCTTTGATTATTTCAATTATTAATGCAGTTTTGCTGATTTCGAATCTTTTTCGAATCTGCACTGAAAAAATTAAATGAATCTGTTAAAAAAGTCAAAAGTTACCTATTATAGGAAAGGCCAACCTTAAGGTTGGCCTTTCCTATAATGGCTAACTTTTGACTTTTTCAACTGATTATTTATCTTTTTCCAGATTTGAATCTCAGAGTTATCTGCGAAACTGCATTAATAATTGAATCAATTCAACAGATAAAAGTTTAAAAAAATAATTAGTCATTTACAAGAAGAAATCAGACACAATATGCTTACAACCTTGTAGAAAATTTTCGAATTCTTTCATAAATGCGTGATCTATTAATTAAATGAAAAGACTGTTTTTTGAAATTTTAAAAATTGGAGAAAATTCACACTCACACACTCGAGTAATTTATTTTTTTATTATTTTCACACTATTTTTTTCATAAATCTCTTTTTATTTGTAATATCAAAAATATTTCTGTTTATTTTGTTCTACTCTTCGAGATCTATTAAAAACCGTTGAGTTTTAGCTTCTAAGTTGAAGATGCAAAAAGTTATCACACTTATAAGTGCTGAAAAAAAGTATCTGATAATAGGGTATAAAAAGCCCCTCACAGACTGGCCAGAAGTGTGCTTCCACATTCCTTTGATGATGACACAATATATGTCATCCAAGGAATTTGAAAGTACACTTCTAGCCCGTCTGTGAGTGGCTTTTCTTACACCAATTAAAGTTTGTAGGATTATAATTGTGGACTTATATTTTGGCTGTGAAAGCATAATTAATTAAGATAATTTTGTTGAGACAACTATATTGAACACTTTATTGAACAATTGTTTATCACAAACTATTAAAATTTTGAGCTCTAATAGGCATTTATCATTCAAATTAGGCGATGATGACGCGACAAAATTTTTAACCGAAAATTACTCAGAGGTCCTATGTCTGATGGATCTCGATGAAATAGGTTTTAGAGGGCCTCATCATGGCCTACTTAATACACGGCCTGCTAAGTGACCGAGAAAGCATGAAAAATAGAAGGCCAGTTATAACACAGTCAAAATTTAATTAGACCGATACATCAAAAACCGTATTGAAATGTATTATTACCATATACAAACATTATATCAGAGTATCCAAATCAGTTATCAAAAATTCGATATGTCATCATGTAATTGCGCAATAGGCTCGTTTTAGAGCGAAAAATGCTGTTGTTCTAGCTCATTTAAAATATAGTTATCTGCATTTTTAATGCTTGATTTTTTTATAGAACAACGATAGGAAGGCCTTAATCCAAAAATTCTGAAAATTTTAATGGGAATGTCTATGCATTCCTCAGTTGCTATGGAAACAAAAAATGGAATGTTTGAGCCATATCTCAAAATATATATATCGTAGACACTAAGAAATTATACCATTCAATCCGCAAACTATTACTTCTTATATGATAACAATACTATTCCCGTGTATATTTACAATATTTTCTGAGTTATCTAGGATTTTGTCACATCTCAATACTTCTCAATAGATCATGATAAAATCCTAGATAACTCAGAAAATATTGTAAATATACACGGGAATAGTATTGTTATCATATAAGAAGTAATAGTTTGCGGATTGAATGGTATAATTTCTTAGTGTCTACGATATATATATTTTGAGATATGGCTCAAACATTCCATTTTTTGTTTCCATAGCAACTGAGGAATGCATAGACATTCCCATTAAAATTTTCAGAATTTTTGGATTAATTAACCCGAGGATTACTTGGGGTCAAAGGTATAAATAGAAATGACCCAGCTTTCACTTTCATTTTCAGTTTACTTTCAATTAACTTTCACTTTCAATTCAACATTCCTGGACGTGCTCGGGTTAAGGCCTTCCTATCGTTGTTCTATAAAAAAAATCAAGCATTAAAAATGCAGGTAACTATTTTAAATGAGCTAGAACAACAGCATTTTTCGCTCTAAAACGATCCTATTGCGCAATCACATGATGACATATCTAATTTTTGATAACTCAATTGAATACTCTGATATGATGTTTGTATATGGTAATAATACAGTTCAAAGGTCTATCGTATACGGTTTTTGATGTATCGGTCTAATTAAATTTTGACTGTGTTATAACTGGCCTTCTATTTTCATGCTTTCTCGGTCACTTAGCAGGCCGTGTATTAAGTAGGCCATGGCCTCATACTTCACCAGTGTTACCAATCTCAAGTTTCTAGCTATTTTCTGGTTTTTGTGCAATAAGCAAAATAATGAAATCACAAAATGCTACGTAATGGTGATGATTTAGCATATTTTGAAAATCGTATGAGTAGGTGCACATCTACATATATGTCCGCAGCTTCAGAAAGATTTCAGTGCGATATCTTTTAATCTCTGGTCTGTGCACCACTTACGGCCTGCTGGCCATGCACCAGCACTCACTTTAGTACTGTGCTACTATATTATTATATTGTATCATAGATCCAATAAAATAATATAGGAAGCACACTAAAAAATATTTATGTATATCACTAAATATCCATTACTAGTTTTAATTGCTTTGTAATTTTTAATAACATGCAAATATCCTTATTCAACAACTTATAGCTGTACTTGAAATCAAAATATGGTATTTAAAAAATTTTACATTCAAGTGCGAAAAACTGGTTATTCATCCTTGGCGACCCCAAAATAACCCCATCCGATAGTATCCGCCGGAATCCCAGATCTATTATAACTTCTTTCAAACATGCTAGATTATCATTTGATTCTGAATTCGTGTCCAGAATTGAATTTCCAGCGATTTGATATATATATTGACTATATTTGTGAATTTTTTGGTTGTCCGTGCCTAGCCACGGCCTGGAATTTTTTCACACTCCTGGCCGTTGCTAGGAACCCGCGGTAAATAGTCCTCGAAATATGGTCAATATATATATATCAAATTGTTAGGGATTTAGTGCTAAGCACTAATTCAGGATCATGATGATCTGGCATGGTTAAAAGAAGTTATAGATATAGAAATTTCGCTTTAAAATGTGTCCTTTTTAGTTGACACCAGTGGCTCTAAGTGGCAAAATATTGGCATTGAAATTCTATAGATCGATATTAGTGTTTAGAACCCCTTTAGGGTTCTGAAAATGATTATAAAGGACTTTTGGCAGATTTTTGATAAAAAAACAAATGCTCCTAGGAAAGGCCAACCTTAAATAATTTCTCAAAACATTTTTTGGCAGGCAAATCAAACATTTCGAGGTGTGCATATGGTCATACATTTACACTGTAGGTAATCAAGCACTAACTCGCGTTTGAATGAGCATTTATTCTTGTAGAATCAGATTTAATAGTAACATGAGCAAAAATAAGAAAGTTTTAAAATTGCAAATGCTAATTCCATTTAGAAAGATCTTTTGATATGAACTTTCCGGATATTTTTTTGCATTTCACCCGTTTTTTTTAGATTGTGTGATTATTTTTTGTTCTTACTTTTTATTCTTTTGATCGATGTTAGTATACTAATTATTTGAAGAAGAAGCAAGATCAAATTCTTTTTATTGGACGCGTAGTTTTCTAAAATGACTTCAGAATTAAGGTATATTCTATTTTAATACAACTAGTATATGGGGAAGCTGCATTAGTTCGACTCAGCTTGTAGTCATTAGTTCGAATCTTAGAAGTAGGCATTAGTTCGAATCTTAGAAGTAGGCATTACTTCGACTCCATATTTGCTATGTAGGCATTAGTTCGACTCTATTTTTGCTATGTAGGCATTAGTTTTACTCGATTTTATTGAGAGTAGACATTTGCTAACGGAAATATGGTTGCGGAGAAGATAATCGCAGAAAGTGAAAGTAGGCATTTTAAGTTTGAAACAGTGTCAAATTGAGCTTGAAAGTGGCATTTTAATTTTGTGAGGTTTGGAGGATAACAATGAGTAAATATCAAGAATTGATCATTTAGAACTAATGCCAACTCTCCCAAATTCGAGTAGAACTAATGACAACTCTCCAAAAATAGAGTCGAACTAATGCCTACATAGCAAATATGGAGTCGAACTAACGCCTAAATAGCAAAAATAGAGTCGAACTAATGCCTAAATAGCAAAAATAGAGTCGAAATAATGCCTACATAGCAAATATGGAGTCGAACTATTGCCTACTTCTAGGATTCGTACTAATGACTACAAGCTGAGTCGAACTAATGCATGCGCCTCCTAGTATATCATCCTTACTATTAAAACTCGATTAATGTATGGGTCTATCTATCTATCTATCTATCTATCTATCTATCTATCTATCTATCTATCTATCATCTATCTATCTGCAACGAATTAATTGAAGAAACTACCGACCACAGAAAGCTGATTTTTGGCATGTGGGAGTCCGCCAGCCGCGCAGCGCAAGCAAGCGAAGCCCGCTTGTTTCTATAGTATAGCGATATAATTTTGAAATTATTATAGTTTATTGCTGCATATATGTGAAAACCTATTATGATAAAAGCATGAATTTTGGTGGATGGTTGGAACACATCTTTAACGTTATATTTGGAAATGAGCCATCTCAGATTTTCTCCATCACCGCCAAAATCTGAATTCTAAAGTGCAACTTTTGGGCACATTTTGAAATACCGTAAACTGGGGCGACTTTGGCCCTAGGAGGTGACTTTGTCCCACAATAGCAATTTTAATAAAATATACTCAAACTTAGAAATACTGCAGTTTAAATACCTTTGGATATATTGAGATTTCATTCAACATACAGTGCGATTACATTGAACCATAAGTTTGAGTATATTTTATTAAAATTGCTATTGTGGATCAAAGTCACCTCTTAGAGCCAAAGTCGCCCCAGTTTACGGAATGCGAAAATGATCATAATTTGCATAATTGGACTCAAATCTTTTGCGATATAGATTATAACAGTAGGACAGACATATTTAGAGATGTTATCTCCATTATAATTAACCAATGTGACCCCAGACAAACGAAGGGAGCCTCCGGCAGACACAAAGTGTCAGCCAGCCGCGCAGCGCAAGCAAGCGAAGCGCGCTTGTATATGTATATATATATATATCCTTACTATTAAAACTCGATGATTGTATATATATATATATATATATATATATATATATATATATATATATATCTGTAACGAATTGATTGAAGAAACTGCAGGGCGCAGAAGGCTGATTTTTGGCATGTGGGAGTCTTTTGGCTATGGCTCCAGTAAGTTCTGAGTTCAGAGCAAAATGTCGACTCATCATGGAATTATGACGTCATTGTCACATTTTTAAAAGTTAAGCAACACAGTTATTCGGGCATAACTCAGCCATTATAGGAGATAGAAGGCTGAAATTTTAATAGAATCTGTATACTAACACGTCTCACTTATGATGCAACTATCATCAAAAAATGATGACTCATCACTTTGCTATGACGTCATCATTACTCATCAAAATTTTAAAAATTGACACATTTGGTGTTTTTTCGAGTGGTATCGATTTTATATCTAAGATGGACATATTGAGAGATGATGTCTCCCTTATAATTAACCGATCTCACCTCCAGGCGACCGAAGGGAGCCTCCGGCGGACACAAAGTGTCCGCCAGCCACGCAGCGCAAGCAAGCGAAGCGCTTGTATATCTATCTATCTGTAACGAATTGAATGAAGAAATTTCCAGTCACAGAAAGCTGATTTTTGGCATGTGGGAGTCTTTTGACGATGGCTCCAGTATGTTTTGAGCTCAGACGAAAATGTCGACTCATCATCGAATTATGACGTCATTGTCTCCTTTTTTAGAGTTCGAAATTTCAGTTTTTCGACTATAACTCAGCCATTTTAGGTGACAGAAGGCTTAAATTTATATTTTATTTTTGTTCTATGGCCCCTTAGTAACAATTAAAAAGAATATAATTCAACTATTAATCTTCTTTGCCTTGAGTAGCAATCACAAGGTCGCATCGCTTGCGCATATATTTTGTGAAGCCAATGAATTGTGCATAAAAGTTTCCCCACTTTATTTCCATATATAGTTTTTGACATCTTCGATTGTCTTTAGGAGCCCTGTTTAGAATTCTTTTCTTCAGAACAGCCCATAAATTCTCTATAGGATTCAAATCAGGGCTTGGATTTATGAATACCTACTCAAATTATCCTCGTCGAGTTTCCACCCGTCTGGATAGAGTAGGTCTGCTGTTTCTGTCAAACATTCATTTATCACATTACAATATGCGACAGAATTGAAATTATCTCTAATAATCTGCAAAGGAGTAGTTCCTCGAGTAGATATCCCTCCCCAAATATGGATCTTGGGTGAATGTCTCGGGATGTTGATGACGAGCTTTTGAGTGCCCTTGGTCTACATCTGTACTTTCCCGCCACAAAGCCAAATGAAACACTCACCGTACAAAAAACCTTGTTCCAATTGATGAACTTATGTTTCTTAGCCCATAAAACTATCAACATTTCATGGAAGGGAGTAATATTTGGTCTACTGATGGCAGTTTTCTTGGAATAGGACATCTCTTTTATGCATCTCCTCACTGTTGACAAATCAACTCCTCATGGAAATTTAAACTACTCTGCATAGTCCGCAAAGAAATTCGGGGATTGTTTTTAATATTTAGAGAGAGTGAGATCCTGTCTCCATTGTTGTTACGCCTTTTAACCCAACTCCACTCATGTGCTCAATGCTTTCGCTCGCTGAAATTCGTTGCTTAACATTATAAGCCGTCTTCAGGGTGACACCGCACATAGCAGCAATGCCCTTCATTGGAAGTTTTTACGTTTCAATGAGCTTAGCTACATCTCTACATTGCTTCTGCATTTTACGCTGAAAATTAGTTGAATTTCCTTAACTAGCTTGTCAGAATTAACTTCGAGGTCAAAAAGAGAGAAAAATGAATACATTTTGAAAAAAATAGTTGGGTATCAAAGAGTTGGAAAGATATCAATAGAAATCGTTAGAATGAGTGTATAGTTGCGAAAAATTGCATTAAAGTACTGCCTAACAGATTACATAGTAAGTTGTGGTCATTCAAAATCGCTCAAATTATAAATAATTATGAAACAAACTATTAGAATGTTCTAATATATCATATGTGGAACATGTGAAGGTTTACTATATTCCACTATACTTGCCACTATGAGATACAATAAAACCTTCATATATTCACATATGATATATTAGAACGTTCCTATTACTGAAAAAAACAAGTGGTCACTCGATTGGTTGCTCTAAAATTTGGAGATCGGAATCTTTCGCATTTTTGACCGTTGCTAGGCATATGCAACCAAAAAACCTCCAAATATGGTCAACATATCTACATCAAATTGCTATAATTTAGTTCTGATCACGAATATCAGTATTAAAGATTTGAGTGTAATTATGCAAATTATAATCATTTTAGCACATTTGAAAATGCGCCCAAAGGTTGCACTTTAGAAGGCCGATTTTGGCACTGATGGGGAGAAAATCTGAGATTACCCTATTTCCAAAGTTAGGATGGTTCTACCTATCCACCAAAATTCATACTTTTATCATAAAAGGCTTTCACATATATGCAGCAATAAATTTAACTCACTAAGCAATAGTTTCCCTCAATTTTTAAATAAACAAATCATTGTTCTATACTTAATAATAAGAAGCCAGAGTCGTCGTCGAACTGATTTTCGGGGAACCCCTGGGCACCTTTGAATTGAATGGTCAGATTTTGGTAGCCTTTCTTTCTGTCGTGTTAAACACCTAACAGGTAGTAAGAAAAACATTAAAACCTTTTGTAGGAATTTTTTAGCGGTCAAACCATATTTTGACTCGTCTAATTAGTTATTAACACTCGCTCAGGTTTTGCTTCAAGTAATTTTCAATAAATTGATATTAAACCAAGCATTATGTTACAGGTTCTATAATAGTTGCAGAATTCTTATTTTCAAGTTTTATTAATTCTGAAATGAAGAACAGTGGTTCTTGATCTTTCGCCATTTACTTTTAGGATGAAGTATTACAGTTGAATTGTGAATGAAGGTCGGTTAATAGTGCAAACACTATTTTTTCTTTAAACGGAAACATATCTTAAAGCACATCCCAGTGTTAATGTTGTCAACCCAGCCCCACTTTCCAAGCCATCTGAAATTTATAGACTGTGTATATTAATATTCTTAACATATGATACAGCTTTCATCTAAAATGGTGGCTCATCTTTCTGTTACGTATGACTTCATCATTCTTATCCTTACTATTAAAACTCGATTATTGTGTATATGTGTGTATATATATATATATATATATCTGTAACAAATTGATTGAAGAAACTGCCGGTCACAGAAAGCTGATTTTTGGCATGTGGGAGTCTTTTGGCTATGGCTCCAGTAAGTTCTGAGCTCAGAGCAAAATGTCGACTCATCATGGAATTATGACGTCATTGTCACATTTTTTAAGTTAAGCAATACAGTTATTCGAGCATAACTCAGCCATTATAGGAGATAGAAGGCTGAAATTTTAATAGAATCTGTATACTAACATATCTCACATATGATGCAGCTATCATCAAAAAATGATGACCCATCACTTTGTTATGACGTCATCATTACTCATCAAAATTTTTAAAATTGATAAATTTGGTGATTTTTCGTGCGATATCGATTATAATAGTAGGACAGACGTATTTATAGATGTTATCTCCCTTATATTTAACCAATGGGATCCCAGGCGACCGAAGGGAGCCTCCGGCGGACACAAAGTGTCCGCCAGCCGCGCAGCGCAAGCAAGCGAAGCGCGCTTGTCATAACGAAAGTATATTACTTTTAAATCAAGTACAGTGACTCCGCTTAATAGGGCCACATCGGTCAGAGGACATTTTGCCCCGATTAAGCGGAGAACCCTATTAACCGAAAATATTTTGTATTAGCTTCTATGTGTGAGAGCTATTCCGGTCCTGCCAAAAGTGACCCGATTAAGCGGTTGACCCGATTAAACAGTGGCCCTATTAAGCGGAGTCGACTGTATATCAAATCTAATTTATATCTCACAAGTTTTTAACTTGTGACAATGGTACCGCAATTACGTTCACCCTTGTGAACGAGAAAAGTAACATTAATTTCGGGGTGGGCCTTGTTCTGATACTTTTAAAAGAAACCATATTTCATTAAAATTTACCATAATCTATCAATTGGAACATACTATTACGTAATTACTTTTTAAAATACGCATCTAATTTGATTGCTCCTGATGAGTCGCCGGAATAATACCTAATTTGAAGTAGGAATAAGACCTAAAACATGCGAAGTAGGAATGAGACCAAAACCATTCGGATCAAGATTAAGACCTAAATCGTGCGAAGTAGGAAAAGTCCTAAAATATTTTCGAAGTAGGAATAAAAGTTAAAACGTGTGACGTAGGAATATGACCTAAAGCGTACTAAGTAGGGAATAAGACCTAAACACTGCTGAGTAGGATTAAGACCTAAAATGCCATACAGTACCCCCTCACGAATAAAAATCAAGGACTGCTTGTCGGTGCAATCTTTCAGTTTGTATGTGTTTAATATGCTGCTCTGTTGAAATACTAAAAATCCATATAATTATCTTTTCAGTCAAACAAATCCCAAGATATGTTGAAGCGCTTTCATTCTATACATATTCACCACATTTACGAGAAATTCTTTGATCCTCAAATTCTCTATCTTTATTAACTGCATAGTTCTTAATTAAGCTATCCTCAAAGTTAGGGGCGCGCTCCCACTCACGCGCTCCTTTAAAATACTTGACGGAAAAATCATTTCCAAAATAATGGGTTACACAATTACTTTTAAGCTAAATTCAAACAAGTTAGAAGAATAGTTTTGAATACTAATACATGATATTTTCCTTTTTAAAGGTCACTTTCTACTTTAAATTTACCCAAATCATAGCATACTATATCTCTACTTGGACTCGGAATGTTGAAGTGAAAGTGAAAGTTAATTGAAAGTGAAAATGAAAGTGGGAATTTTCTATTTAAACCTTTTACCCCAAGTCCAAGTAGGGATATATGTACATAAGACCCAACAGTAACTAGCGGATTTTGGATCAGAAATGCTGTAGATGGTTGAATTCAAGCATGAGCTACCTGAAATAATTATTTTTTCATGGAATATTACTACATTCCAGCGTTGCTAAGAAAACCATATTTTGATCATTTGGGGTTATATCTTGAAAACCGCAATAACTAGGCATTTAAATTGATTTTATTTGAAAGCCAGTAGAATACTTCTTATTTTGCGATACTATAGTTTTCATGTCAAAATTAGATGGTTTACGCCTAATTTGACAAATTAACAAATGGGATTAGTATGATAATTTTTCTAACAACAAACCATTTAATGTTAGTATAATAAAAAAAATTATCAAAATGATACCCCATTTTGTTGCCCCCAAGTTAAGGCTGGCAGAGCCCACTAAATGAACTTTTTATTCATTTTTTTTGAAAATTTTAATTTGATTTTTTTATAGTGATTTAAAGTATTAATATTCATCTAAGTATATATGAAGGCCAAATTTTTTCGAATTTTCAACCCCAAACACCTCCAAAAGTACATTATGACTAGGATATAATTAATGAAAAATAATATACTTTATTTTTCATTTTATCAGCATTTCAATATTGGACAATCAGAGGAGTCTAAAAATTTTTTAGGCCAAAGATAAGGTTAAGAAAGGAGCTAATATGATTTAATTCGTGTAAAATAGGTTTGAAACTTACAATCTATCGAGCCGGATTTTTTATTTATTGCCTAGGATTAAAATGGGAGACAGGTTTGGTGTAAAAATATTGAAAAACCCGCTAAAATCAGAGATTAGCAACAATATTCCAATATATTTTCTAATAAAGCAACTCTATGTGAAAATTCACTCGATAACAAGTTGCAAAATATCACTAAGAACCAGAATTAAAAGTTAGATCATTAAAATCTAGGCATGTGTTCCTGAGAAAATTTTATGCGTTGTATTACGGATGATGGAAGCCAAAATTAGAAAACTAAAAAATTCCCAGTCAATTTTCAATATGCACAAGATTTAAAGCATTCAGAATTACATTCATTCTTAGTCCATGTAACGACTATAGTAAGGATTCATGTATACTGTACTAGTATAGAGTTACCTATACAGCCTAATACAATAGTGGGCTACGCTAACCTTAATCATGCAGTTGCTATCCAGACATCCCACAAATGCTCCGCCAAACCAAGTGAGTATCGTCTAGCACAGTGAGACTTATTTGAGCAATGCTTTTGCCATACTTTACTAGCTTTGTATCATGGCGCATTTGTGAGTTGTCTGGATGGCAACTGTATGTTAAAGGTGGAGGCAAACTGAGGTATCTTTTTCATTTTTTTAAAATTGCTTACAACCATTGATGAGTCATTATTACCTGACCATTAAAATATTTATATAGCAAGAGTTGTGGTGCCTAATAGACATTTCATCTCAAGCAACCTACTCTATATCTCTTCTCCTTCTGTTAATCCATTTTTAACACCTACATGATGTATGAAAATTCTGAAACATTAAAGGAAACCTTTTTGAGCAGCATAGGAAATAGTTAATCAAATTCGACATTTAGAGCTATTATAGGAGATAGAAGGCTGAAATTTTGATAGAATCTGTATACTAACACGTCTCACATATGATGCAACTATCATCAAAAAATGATGACTCATCACTTTGCTATGACGTCATCATTACTCATCAAAATTTTTAAAATTGACAAATTTGGTGTTTTTTCGAGTGATATCGATTTTTAAACTAAGATGGACATATTTAGAGATGATATCTCCCTTATAATTAACCAATGTCACCTCCAGGCGACCGAAAAAGCCTCCGGCGGACACGAAGTGTCTGCCAGCCGCCGCAGCGCAAGCAAGCGAAGCGCGCTTGTTGTTATTGATCCTTCAGACCGATAACTTATATTTGCGTCTCAATTTTATTATAGTGTGTTGCAATAAAAAAGGTTTTGTGTATATTTTCACACCTTGATATGCATATTTTCGCACCATTTGACGAATTTTGAAAAATATGCTAGAAACTAGCTTTCAACTGTTGACATGGGTTTTTTAATGTTTTTGATTCCGAAAATCATATTCTCGAATAAATATGATATATTAATTGTTTAGTTTTGTTTATAATTGTTATTTAAGGAAACCAATTCTAAAAATGAGCTAGACAATACCTTTCAATTTTTGATCTTTGGTGTAGATTCCAAATAAATGACGGACACTTCGTCTACGAACATTTCGTCTAACAAACTTTTGGTATAATGGACATTTAGTTTAGTGGGCATTTAGTCGAAAACTAATTTGCTGTACCATATGTATAGTATGGTAGGAAGTAATTTTAAGATGAGCAATTATTAAAAATGAAATGCAATAATAAAAATATGTAATAATGAATAAAAATAAAGAAATAATAAATATTAAGAAATGATTTAGAAGTTAAAATTATGTGCGATCCCTTTTAGATAGATTTATTGGTTCTCTATTTCCAAAGCCATATATGATCGTTACTATATGTTTGCTCCTGGCATTGCTTTTAGATTGAACAATGACCTCCCCAGACTTCCTCTTTGTTAATATTGCGTTTTGTTGAGATTGTTCCAATGGAATATATCGAAACAATTTCGTGAAACTGGAATGTGTGCAACCAATACTCGATTGGAATCTATTGTGCCATCCTTCCAGAGAATTGTTTGTCCGAGCGAGTTCTAAGTTAACCCTTGCGTATAAATTCTAAATTCGAATTGGAAATAGTGATGTTTTACGGGTATGATTAGAGAGCATTCTTCCAATGTATGTTACCTCGAAACATTCCGAGATTTCGATTGCAAATGTTGGGACTTCTTCCATTAATAAATTGAAATAATGGATAACTTGGCATTCGGGAACAAAGGCTAAGCTCGGTAGCAAAGCGTGTTTGTAGTCATCAAAATGTGTCAAGTCTGAACTCGTAGCTATTTGTTGTGTACAATCCTTAATATTAAAACTCGATTAATGTATATCTTATATATTAAAACTCTAGGATTTTTTTTTTTTTTTGTTTGTTTGTCCGAATTGATTGAAGAATTGGCAAGTCGTAGAGATACGAAAATTGGCATGTAGGTGTCAAATGATGAATCTAGGATTAAGTTCGAAGATCTAAGCGAAATGTTCACACCTCGCCGAGATAGGTGACAAAATGTGCTGACCAATCAAATTCGATTATTTTATAATGCAAATACATTGGAATAAAATAGTATTGACTTATGCATACAATCAAAATAACTATTTGTGATTGAAATTCATTGGTTTATGTGAACCAATCAATTATCAGCCTTTTATAATGCCATTCACACGATTCTATTTCATATAAATGATTGAATACTGCTATTTTGAGTCTATAATTTGATTGTTAACAACAATTAAAGTGTGTTATATGCTACGATCAATCAATTCGATCATAAAATAACTTTTAACGACATGGACTGGAATTGATTAGTTAAGTATAATAATCTTTAGCAATGTGAACTTGGTGTATTCAAATTGAGCTTACATTCAGGATTAGTTGACTTAATACGAAGTAAATTATATTTATCACGAAACAAAATTTCTGCTACAGTTCTGATTTCATTAATGTAACCGTAGACAAATGACAATCCAGCGTACTTAGTATAAAACAAGAAAGCGACGTATTGTTTCTCTAATATCCGCAAGCGCCCACTGGGAAAATCTGCAGACACGCAGTGTCTGCAAGCCGCGCAGCGCAAGCAAGCGAAGCGCGCTTGTATATATATAAACTTCTTAGACAAAAGTATTCGCACACCCCATAATTCCCCATACAAATAGTTATAATACTGATTTATTTAGCGAGTCAAGGTATTTAATTGGTAAGAGATACGCTTAATTTAACTTCGAATTCGAATTATTCACTTTTTAACTTTCAACTTGTTTACACTCCCACAAGGTTAAAAATTTTCAGACTGTGCCACTTTATACCACCAATGCCATCATATACAATGGTGATCACTCGCGACATGCGGCATAGGAAAGCAAATGCTGAAAATACTTAATCTTGAAGAAGAGTAACTAAGTTGAAAACTTATAAAGTGGGTAATTTGAATGTGGTGAATTCGAATTTGAAGTCAAATTAAGTGTATCTCTCACAAATTAAATATTCTTGAAACGCTAAATAAATCAGTATTATAACTACTAGTATTTGTATTGGGAATTATGGGATTTACGAATACTTTTGTTCAGGCAGTATGTACAGTATTTCCCATAATTATTGGCAGTACATCGAATTTTTAAATTTTAATTGTTACTTAACCACTATTTGACATAGCAAATGTTTAATTTGTATTCTTAAACTGAGTATGGAAAAGAAACATATTTTATACGCCCTTCAACTATTGTGACTAGAAATATTCGGTATCAGCACTGCATAACTTTTATATTTTTGAGATACATATTTTACACCTTTATTTTCCAATCAACCCATTGTTATTTGACCTATGCCTAGTTTACAAACACAACAAAAACGCCGATTAGAAGTTCAGACTCTCTACAATGCTGGAATTACAAATGCCAAGGATATTTCCTCCAGGATTCATGTCCCAGAGAGGACAGTTTTTCGGGTTCTTGCCCTAATAAAAAAGAGTAGAGGTCTCGATCACAGACAGGGTGCTGGTGCCCCGAGGAAAATTCCTCCAAACGACAAGAGGAGGATATCAAATATCCTGAAGTCAACTCCTAGGATATCTGTGCGACAGCTAACAACACGATTGGAGTCGAATGTCGGGAAAAGTACGGTGCATCGATACCTAATGAGGGAAAATTTCGTCAAATCCCCAGTGATCCGAGTTCCAGCCCTAACCGGTCTCCAGATCCAAAAGCGTATTAAATGGTGTAGAGAAATGAAAGGATTTGACTGGTCCAAAACATTCTTTACGGACGAATGCTCAATTTGGCTTGACTCAGGAAAGGTTAAAGTGTGGACAAAGAAGGGTCAGCGGGTACAATTACCTTCCTACCGACACCCATCCAAAGTTCATGTTTGGGGTAGGATTTCTGTAATGGGGACTACACCTTTGTGCATTTTTACCGAGAACTTTAATCAGCAACGGTATATTTCTACTCTCAACGGCTACCTAATAGAACAGGCTAAGGCACTCTATGGTAGTGAATGGATCCTGCAAGAGGATAATAGCCCTGTCCACACAGGAAAGGCGGCAAAGGCATGGAAGACCGAATTTGTCCCCCTCAGGATCGATTGGCCCCCTAACAGCCCTGATCTTGCTCCAATTGAGAATTGACCTCTATCTGAAAAATAAGGGTAGAAAAATTAAGTATTGATTATTTTCAACAAATTTAGATAAAATTAATCCTTTTTGCTCGACTTTACTTATATATCAGCATATGAAACATAATGCTAGTCCCTGTGAAATATAGTATCAATTTGAAATCACTGCCAATAATTATGGGACATACTGTATATACAGGGTGTCCCATAATTATTGTCGTATAGAATATTTTAAACTTCTGTTTATAGTATTCCTGGTTCGCTCTCTATATACTTTCTTTTCATGTGATATGTATTACTATGAATCAACTTTCGAATTGAAATAGAACCTTGTAATAAATTCCAATTGTTGCACGAGTTTGGACGATTTTATCATCGGAGTATAATTCTACCGAAATGGATGTCGTAAACTCGAAAGAATCACTGAGAAACAGGGCCGTTGGTATGATCATTGGTGGCATGCTTCAGAAAAATGTTGCCATGTGTCTGGATAAACCACTCAGAACAATTCAACGCTGGTGGGCAAGATATAGACGAGGAGAAGATCTTGGACATAAGCCTGGTGCTGGGCCTCCATCAAGAGTGTCGAGGGAAGCAAAAATTATTATGTCCAAATCTCTCGGGAAAATCCGCAACTCGACTAGAAAAATCGCTACCAAATTGAAGAGAAAGGGTTACAATATCTCTAAATCGACAGTACATCGATATTTGAAGGTGACTCTAGGCGCAAATGCCTATAAAAGACCGAAAATTCCCAAATTAAGTGAGAAACAGATACAAAACCGTCTTAACCTTTGTATTGAAAGACAAAATTGGGACTTGGGGGAATGGAAGCGAGTCCTATGGAGTGATGAATCGCCATTTGAATTGTTTCACTCAACTTCAGCCCAGAATGACAGAGTTTGGTCAACTGACAGCTCCGGAATATCACCTCGCGAAAAAGTTAAAAATCCCCCTAAAGTGATGGTCTGGGCGGTTATGAGCTATCGTGCTCTCTCAGAGTTACATTTCGTTCCGCCTAAACAGACAGTAACTTCTCAGTACTATACAGAAGAGGTATTGGAGAAATCCTATAGTACTGCGGTGAGTCGTTCTAGGAATACAGGGGATACTTTGACCAGGAAGTTATTACCAGACATGTCTCGAGCAATTTTCATTCAAGACGGTGCTCCTGCACACACCGCAAATCGGACACAGGAATGGTGCAGGAACAACATGTCTGGTTTCTGGGCCAAAGGAATATGGCCTGGCAACTCGCCGGATTTAAATCCGATAGAAAATCTGTGGAGTATTTTGCAGGAGAAGCTGAATGATATGAAGTCCTCAACGAATCTCCAACAGTTATCGGCGAATCTCAAAGTTGCCTGGGCTAATATCAACCCCTCGATCCTGGAGAATTTAGTGGCTGGTATGCCAGCTCGTATTGCTAAATGCATACAATTGAATGGAAGATATATTGGTAAATAATGGTTAAGATCTGATACATTTAACCTATAATAAGACAACATAGAAACATACGACAATAATTATGGGACACCCTGTATATATACACTTGAAGTGCCGGACCGGAGGGTGCCGGATAACATAATTTTCCCGGATATCGGAGGTCCGGATAAGAGAGATTTTTGTAAAATAGATATTCTTTAAAGGAAAAGAAACTATTCCATTGCGATTGATTAATACATTTTAAGCAGTATTTACCCCTGAATATATTAGATGTCGCAATTATCTTCCAGATTCATTATCATAGTTCATTAAATAATATTACATGATAATGATTGCTGAAATTGTGGTTAATAATTGACTTGAAAATAGGACAATGCATATTGACTAAATGTCGAAAGGGCTGCCCGGTTGAGAGAGGTGCCCGGATATCGGAGGTCCGGATAAGAGAGGTTCGAGTGTATATATATATATGTAATGAATTGATTAAATAAACTGCCGAGCACATAAAGCTGATTTTTGGCATGTGGATGTCTTTTGGCTTTGGCTCCACTAAATTCTGACCTCAGAAGATAATGTCGACTCATCATGGAATTATGACGTGATTGTCATCTTTTGTTAAAATAGAATTTTCAGTTTTTAGAGTATAACTCAGCCATTTTAGGTGATAGGTGTCTGAAACTTTAATAGAATGTGTATATTAATATATCTCACATAAGATAAACTTTCATTAAAAAATGATGACTCAACACTTTTATGACGTAATCATCACTAATCAAAAACTGACAAATTTATGATTTTTCGAGTGATATCAACTATATCAGTAAGTAAGACACACATATTTTAACTATAATTACAATTACGGTGTCGTTAGAATTTCAATTACAAAACGATTACAATTTGCAAAAACGTAATTAATTATAATTGAATTAATTACAATTATATTTGAACCCAACACTGAAGATTTATTTGAATCTGAAATCCGATTAGGATCCCATTGTTTGGAAGTAATCGTCTTAATGGATAAACTCGTTTAGTACCACTATTTGTATGAAGAATAATAAAGTAATTAAATAATTCCGTCTGGCTAGTGTATTTTTAGTGTGCTTCCTATATTATTATATCGGATCTATGATCCTAATAATATAGTAGCACAATACTAAATGAGTGCGCACAGACCAGAGTTTAAAAGATATCGCCCTGAAATCTTTTGTAAAGCTGCGAACATATATGTAGATGTTCACCTAACCATACGAATTTCAGTATATGCTAAATCATCATCATTACGTAGCATTTTGTGATTTCATATTTTTGCTTATTACACTAAAACTAGAAGAGCTAAAAACTTGACATTGGTAACAGTGGTGAAATATGAGGCCCTCTAAAACCTATTTCATTCCTACATCCATCGGGCATAGGACCCCTGAGCAATTTGCGGTTGGAAATTTTGTCTCGTCATCATCACCTAATTTTAATGATAAATGCCTATTAGAGCTCAAATTTTAATAGTTTGAGATAATCAATTGTTCAATAAAGTGTTCAATATAGATGTCTCAACAAAATTATCTTAATCATAGCCTACTGTATATAAGGCCTCACAGTAACTTGCGGATTTGGGACTAGGGATGCGGTAGAAGATGGTTGAACTAATACATGAGCTGCCTTAAATCATTAACAAAGCACAATAGAGCTTAGGAATGTATTACCAGCATATATAAATATGGTGTCAAAGTACCCAAATCCGTTGTTAAAATTTAGATTAGTCACCATATGGTTGCGCAATAGGTTCTATTTGTGACAAATTTGCTGATTTCAGAGGCCGTTTAGGGGCACTTCTAAGTTTTTTTATTATAAAATATTTTGCATAGAACTGAGATGTGAATGGGTTAATACGAAAAATTTGGAATTTTTCATGGAATGTTGCTACATTCCAGTGTTGCTATGAAAACGTGTTTTGGTAAGTTGATGTTGGTAAGTTGTAAACCGCAAAATCTAGACATTCAAATGTAATTCCAATTGATAGCGAATAGTCTATTTCCTATTGAGCGATAATATAATTTTGACCTCTAAATTCAATGGTTTATTTATTCGAAATACCCCCCTCCTACTTCTACACAGCGTTTCAATCTTTCCACCCACTTTATGAATGCATTTCTGTACTCTTCTTCGGGGATGGATTTGAAGAAGTGGTGCAGGGCCGACCCGAGGGTCTGTTTCGACTCAAATTTCCTGCCTTGAAGGTAGATTTTGAGCTTTGGAAATAGCCAAAAATCACAGGGAGCTAGGTCTGGTGAGTAGGGTGGGTGGGGAAGTAAATCTAACCCCTCTGATTCCAAGAAATTTTTGTGAGCTTGGCTGTATGGGAGCTAGCATTATCTATCAATAACTTTATTCCCCTCACTTTAGCCTTGTGACGGAGCTCTTTCACGTTTTTTATCAGGTTTGGAAGTACTTTCTCTGTAAAAAACGTTGCGTTTACTGTTTTACCACTTTCAGAAGGTATTTGCAAGACTATTTCACTACTATTGAAGAAGATCGTGTACATGACCTTCGGTTTTCTGAAGTCGGGCCTAGGAATTTGGGCCGGTCTTTCATCCCCTCTCACCCATGATCGCATTTTATACTTGGTGTAAGGGGTTGAATAATAGACCCAAGTCTCATCCCCGGTTATAACTAGGCGTCTAGGATCACAACCGTCATAGGTTTCCAGGAGTTTCTTGGCAGTCTTTACACGTGCTAGCTTTTGTTGATCGCCGAGGTTATGTGGGACCCACTTACCGCGAATGGATCGGAAACCAAGCTGAGTAGTCAGAATGGAATGAATGGCCCCAATGAAATCTCCATACTCTGCTCAAACTGCTCGATTGTTATACACTTATCTTCCCTGACTTTGCTCTCGATTAGAGCAACATTCTCTGGGGTGCTGACGGACACCGGTCTCCCAGATCGAGGTAGATCTGACACGTCTGTATTTCCAGACTGAAATCGTGCAGCCCATCGCTCTAACGTTGATCTGGAAGGGCAGTCCATGCACAATACCACCTGCAACTCGGTGTAGATGAGTACCGGCTGGATGCGGAGTTTTGTGCGAAACTCAATGTAAGCTCTCCATTTCAGATTAAAATTGTCATCCTTGGAAGCCATAATTATACCAGTATGTTGAAATGATGTGTGAATAAATTGATCAGAAATTTTTAATTTTCATTCAATCAAGCTAAGATATAAGGTTGTGTTATAGATGAAAACTGATTTGTTTACTATTATTGTCTGCGAAATATACCATGACCCGCAAGACTTATTGAACGCCCTAGTATGTCTTAATTAATTACAAGCGCGCTTCGCTTGCTTGGGCTGCCAGCTGGCGGACACTTTGTGTCCGCCGGAGGCGCCCTTTGGGTGCATGTGGTCACCATTGATTAATTATAATGAAATAACATCTCTAAATATGTCTGTCCTACTGTTGTAATCGATATCGCACGAAAAATCACCAAGATTATCAATTTTAAAAATTTTAATGAGTAATGATGACGTCATAACAAAGTGATGAGTCATTATTTTTTGATGATAGTTGCATCATATGTTAGGTATGTTAGTATCAGGGGATTATCTAGGAGCGCGAGACGCTCCTTTAGGCGTATGATTTTAAGCCTCAAAGTGTTTATAGCGTGAAAATCCAGAATAATACCCAATTTACCCTATTTTATGATGCAATTTATAGATTTAGGCGTATGAAAATTTAGGGATTTTAGATTAGGAGCGTATCTCTGGAGGGCTGTAAAATACCCTGGTTAGTATACAGATTCTTTTAAAATTTCAGCCTTGTATCTCCTATAATGGCTGAGTTATGCTCGAATAACTGTATTGCTGAACTTTTAAAAATGTGACAATTACGTCAGAATTTCATGATGAGCCGACATTTTCGTCTGAGCTCAGAACTTAGTGGAGCCATAGCCAAAAGACTCCCATATGCCAAAAATTTCTTCAATCAACTCGTGCAGATATATATATATATACTATATATATATATATATTTTAAGCCAAACTTAGTCAAACTGTTGCTAATTTATTACCATTGACTCCAAAAATAGATACGATTTATACAATTTGTATATGCAAACACCCCTGTCAAGGTTTTCCAAGATTTATAGGGTTAATTTTGTATCTCTTAGACCTTTTTGTCATTATCACCTTTTAAATAAATAGAAATTTCAGTTTTCGCACATAACATTGCCATTTTAGGTGATAGATTGCTGAGAATTTAATTGCAGGTGCATGTATTAATTTGCCGCACCAACTGATTCCACCATCCATCAAATATGATGAGTTATCAATCCGCTATTACGTCATAGTTACCCATTCTGAGTTGAAAAATGTAAACATTTGTATTTTTTGAATAAGATAAGTATTGTCCCGTTTTGGCGGGAAGCTGTCGCAAAGTAACTTGCCTTCCGAAGTAAAGTGGCCGGGGGGGGGCAACTTACTTCGTGACATGTCCCGCTTTTTCGGAATATATGTTGAGGATAATATTGTCAAACATCCCAAATGACCAGTTAAATACTGGTTTGACCATCATTTCCAATCAAAACCATCTCATGATTATAGTAATCACAAAAATAATTTTATTCAATTATACCTTAGTTATACATTTTTAATTTTGTAACTAGTATGTCAAGACCAGCATTTGGTTCCTGTCAAGTACCAGGCCCTCAAGGGGTAGAAATCGTGAGATATCATAAACACTAAAATAATCTCACATTCCTATCATGAGACAATAATAAACCTCACAATTCTGTCGTGATACATTATATAAATGATCATTTGTAAGACAATCGTATCACAGGGTTCTCAACCAGATATATTTCTCAAATCGTCGATTTGATGGAAGCGTCGTGATATTTTGAGACAAATCGTGAGATTTCGGAAGTCTGTCGTATCGTGGCATCCAGCAAGGGAGATAGCATCTCTAAATACGCCTGTCCTACTTTTATAATCGATATCGCACGAAAAATCACCAAATTTGTCAATTTTAAAAATTTTGATGCTCAATGATCACGTCATAACAGAGTTATCACTTTTGATGATAGTTGTATCACATGTGAAGAATATTAATATACAGATTCTATTATATTTTAGCCTTCTATCACTTGAAATGGCTGAGTTATTATCGTAAAACTAAAATTTCTAATTATAAAAAAGGAGACAATGACGTCATAATTCCATGATGAGTTGCCATTTTCGTTTGAGCTCAGAACTTGCATGAGCCATAGCCAAAATACTCCCACATGCCAAAAATCAGCTTTCTGAGCCTGACAGTTTCTACAATCAATTCGTGAAAGATATATAGATTATATACATGGCCGCTGGCCGGGTTGAGTAGGTGACCGCTATACACAGGTTCAATATTATGGAATTTTAGACGGGACTGTTCATTGGTGACCGCTATAGACAGGTGACCGTTATATAGAGTGGCTGTTATAGCAGGTTCGAATGTATATATACATATATATATATCAGGGAATTATCTAGGAGCGCGAGACGCTCCTTTAGGCGTATGAAAATTTAGGGATTTTAGATTAGGAGCGTATCTCTGGAGGGCTGTATAATACCCTGATATATATACACTCGAACCTCTCTTATCCGGGCAGTGCCGGACCAGAGGGTGCCCGGATAACAGAGGGTGCCCGGATAACAGAATTTGCCCGGATAATTCGAAAACATGTCTATGCACAGATTATTCTATTATATTTACGTACCAAGACAATATACGAGTACGCAAAACCCACAGTTTTACTAATTAAATATTAATGTCAAAAAATAATATTACATGATAATGATTGCTGGAATTGTGGTTAATAATTGACTTGAAAATAGGACAATGATATTGACTAAATGTCGAAAGGGCTGCCCGGTTGAGAGAGGTGCCCGGATATCGGAGGTCCGGATAAGAGAGGTTCGAGTGTATATATATATATATAGCAGGGTTGAAACCGAATACTTGATTATTCGGTTTAACCAAATATTATTTGCAAATAATTGATATTTGGTTTGTAACCAAATATCATTATTTGGTATTCGGTTGAGAACCAAATAATTTGGTCAACCGAATAATTTGGTCAACCAAATAATTTGGTTAACCGAATAATTTGGTCAACCGAATAATATGGTCAACCATAGCCTACTCTATATAAGGCCTACCATATAATGTACCAGGGATGCGGTAGAGGACGGGAAATTAAAATTCTAAGAATTTGTATATTAACCAATTAGGCCATTAAATAACTAAGCCATTATCTGTTTTCCATTATTCCCTACTCTAATAAGAGTTAATATTTTATTTTGAACATATTTAATGAATGACTAAGAATAACATGTATCATATTATATAATAGAAAGGTTAAAATGGCAATAAAAAAGGTCTTCACAATACTTTTCTGCTTTTTTTCTTTCTTTCTTTCTCCTACTCGCTCGCTCTGTACACACATTGTGTGAATAGTAAATATGAATACGTCCGTTTTAATATTTCAAACTATGAGATTTGATAGCTCGAAACAGACATCACACGAACAGTCCAAAATTATGTTGAAGGGTCTGTTTCTAGAAAAGAGGTCAACAAGTAATAATATCTACAAGACTGAATTAAATGGTTAATAATTTCAAAGGTCGGATAACATTGATAGGGTGGGTCGGTTGGGGTCAATTACATTTGTTTAATTATAATTACGAATCAATTTCAAGGCAAGTAAAATTTTCAATTACAATTACACTTCTATTACAGTGTAATTGTAATTAATTACTAATTACACAATTATAATTGTAATTGATCCCAACCCTGAGTTACTGTGATGGAAATATTTTTCCGCCAGGGTCTTTGCTGTATTGATACAAATGCATTTATACCAGGGTTGCCGTGGGAATGAAATTCCCATTCCATCCCATCCCCATAGAATTCTTGTGGGAATCCCTATGGGGATTCCCATTGGAATCCTGTGGGAATCCCCATGAGGATTCCTATAGGACCCTGTGGGAACCCCCATAGAGATCCCTACAGCAATCCTATGGGAATCTCCTTAGGACCCTATGTGAATGGGGATTCCTATTCCCATGGCAACCCTAATTTAGACCGAAGAACTTCCTTAGATATAATTTTCATGACTCATGAAGAATATTGTTTGGATAGCGGCGGCCATGATCATAGTAAACTATTACTAGATAATCTTTTGAATTTAAACTGAACTAAAATGTTTCGCTTATTTATTGAAAGCTGAGATATAATTAACTTTTACTTTGCAGATTAGATCTCTCGTAGAACAATTTTCAATAATACAAATTATTCCTTGTTGCTTTTGACGCACCCTCTACATATGTATGCAGATAAAAATGACTATTTCAGGATAAACGAGAAAACATCATTGACACCGAAGGTCGGGGAGCTCCCCCTGTGTTTTCTGAAATAAATGCTCCATTGAAATATATATATAATTATCAGTATTGACATTGCTATGCCCAAGCGACCTTCATGTGAAATATAACCCAGAATTTTTCCCACAAATTTTAAACAATTAAGTATTTTCAAAGTATCACCCCCTTGGCGATAGGACCCATTGGCTGTCTATGACATCCTCTGAGATGTTTTTAAGTTTTTCCAGAATATAATAATTCGGATACAATTGTCAGATGGAACAAATCCAATTTGCTAGTATTAATTGAAAGCAAATATACTTTCCTTTTAGATCTGCAAATTCCTGACAAGGTACTTCTCTTTCTCCTCAATCTCATATTTCAAGCTAAGTGTCTTCTTTGCTAAGCAATATTCTTCCTTTTACTCCAGAGAACAGAGTCCGTTTATTTTAGATATCGACGAACAATTAAGAGGACACCATGAAAAGCAATATGGTTTAGCTCCAGTCCCCACTTTTGGTTTTGTATATATCCCCTTCAACAGGATTATTTGGATGGAGAGCAGGAATCGAAACGTTAGTCAAATATCTCTACTGAGTCCTTGCATCTTAAAATGTAAAGTAATCTGCTGCAGAGAAGGATTATGGAGGCTAGGTTAAAAATTTGTGACAGATAATATGCGGAAAACAACTTCACATAATGTATTCTCATTGATTAAGCTAGTGATAAAATCATCATTAACAGTTGTGGTTCATTATAATAATCGTCCACTAGTGCATCCTTAGTCCAGATTTTCCAATAGATGGCAGGCCTTATATACAGTAGGCTATGTGTCAACCGAATAATTTGGTCAACCGAATAATTTGGTCAACCGAATAATTTGGTCAACCAAATAATTTGGTCAACCGAATATTTGGCCAAACAAATAATTTGCATGCTTTCCCAACACAATAATCACATGTTCTTACATGAAGTGGTCCGAACACAAATAAATATAATTGGCTTACTTATACTTGAATATATTTTTGTATAACTATTTATATAAACATTTATGCAAAAATATAATCAAGTATTATTTGGTTGACCAAATTATTCGGTTAACCAAATTATTCGGTCGACCAAATTATTCGGTTGACCAAATTATTCGGTTGACCAAATTATTTGGTCTGACCATTTTTCGCTAACCAAATTATTCGGTTTGACCATTATTCGGTTAACCAAATTATTCGGTTTGAAGATTATTTGGTTAACCAAATTATTTGGTCTGACCATTATTCGTTTAAAATGGTATTTGGTTGAAGCGGTTTCAACCTTGATATATATATCTATATATACAGTGGAACCTGTATATAACGGCCACCCAAGGGACTGGACAAAATTGGCCGTTATACACAGGTGACCGTTATATACAGGTGATTGTCTTAACCCTATCTAGAATAAAACTTAGTTACTACATGTAGTTCCATTACATGAAACTTGTTTATCGAACGTAACAGGTCCTGTAATAAACACATAAAAAGGTGAAAAAGATGATGGCCGTTATAGACAGGTAGTGGCCGTTATAGACAGGTGATGGCCGTTATACACAGTTTCAGGGTCAGTAAGGTACTACAAACGGGTGACCGCTGGCCGCGTTGAGCAGTTGACCGCAATACACAGGTTCAATATTATGGAATTTCGGACTGGACTGGTCATTGGTGACCGCTATAGACAGGTGGCCGTTATAGCAGGTTCGACTGTATATATATATACACACACTTTAATCGAGTTTTAATAGTAACAAGCGCGCTTCGCTTGCTTGCGCTCCGCGGCTGGCAGACACTTTGTGTCCGCCGGAGGCTCCCTTCGGTCGCCTGGAGGTGACATTGGTTAATTATAAGGGAGATATCATCTCTAAATATGTCCATCTTAGTTTTAAAAACGATATCACTCGGAAAAACACCAAATTTGTCAATTTTAAAAATTTTGATGAGTAATGATGACGTCATAGCAAAGTGATGAGTCATCATTTTTTGATGATAGTTGCATCATATGTGAGACGTGTTAGTATACAGATTCTATTAAAATTTCAGCTTTCTATCTCCTATAATAGCTGAGTTATGCCCGAATAACTGTGTTGCTTAACTTTTAAAAATGTGACAATGACGTCATAATTCCATGATGAGTCGACATTTTCGTCTGAGCTCAGAACTTACTGGAGCCATAGCCAAAAGACTCCCACATGCCAAAAATCAGCTTTCTACGCCTGGCAGTTTCTTCAATCAATTAGTTACAGATATATATATACACACATTAATCGAGTTTTAATAGTAAGGATGATGCTGACGTCATCATGATGACACTGGCAAAATTTACATCCCCTTTTTAATCCTACCAACTTTTTGATGTAAGAAAAGCCCCTCACAGACAGGCTAGAAGTGTGCTTCCAAATTCTTTGGATGACATGTATTGTGTCATCATCCAAGGAATGTGGAAGCACACTTCTGGCCAGTCTGTGAGGGGCTTTCCACTACAATGTGTTTTCGATATGATGTAAAAGAGTACACATAGTATAATTTCAGGTTTTTGTGAAATTACCATTATTGTACTGTAACAGCTACATAAAACGCCTGCATAGCGTCACGAATGAATCACAATTTCATTTTAATTCAACAAGATTCTAATGGATTTCTCATACAAGTATGCTAAAAACCCTAATTTTAATAAATTTCTTTATTAAATCTTTCTTTTAGTGTGATATCAAGCCCTGTTATTTCTGATTTGGATTATTCTGATTCTGAGGTATTTTAAATGATATCTTATAAAATATATTTATCTCCATCATAATGTGAGATATAGTATCTAGATTAAAATGACTATGTTAAGATTGATGGTTAATTTTCTAAAATAAATGTTTTCTAAACCTATACCTGATTTGGATGTTCCAGTTGATATACTGGGGTGGAAATATTAACAGCATGTTGGAATATGCTATTAAACCCCATATGAATTAAAATCTTGATCAGTCGTCTTATTATTTCATGCTGAGTTTTTAAAAAGATACATTTACTACTTTGTGTAAATGTTAAAGGTGCACGCACAAATGCGGAGTAGGTACAATGCGCATGAGCAGTAAAGTTCTGCAGGTACTCAATCCTTAACTGGAACTGTTTAAGTTACCAAACAACTACATCAGCATGATAGTAAGCACGGATGTCAAATGAATACCCCAAAGACGAAGTCTCGACTCCCTGAATTGAGATCATGTAATTTGTTATTGCTTTAATATTTTCGCTTCAGGAAAATCAATGGTTTCCATTATCAACATTGTGATGCGCAGGTTTGTCCGATAATGCATGCATTGTCCACAATATACGTATGTTGTAAAAAGACAATAATATTATTTTATAATATTTTAAATATGATTAAGTGGGAGATTCTCATCGACATTATTCCACTTTAGAGACCTCACAGAATTTTGAAAAACAACATTCTTGAATGCGATTTAAATTTTATTCTAAAAATAGCGCATCTTGTGAGTTAGTAGCTTGTGTCATCATGAAGTTATTATTAAAAATATTTCAGCAATCATGCATCTTATTCTATATTTAAACATTCGTAGGGTATCCACCTTTTATATATTAAAAATAAGTAGATTAGGGTTAGTGTTTCCTTTCAGAACTAAATGAAAATTTTACCATTTTCTCCAAACATTTTTTTGTGTAACTGTTCTCGATAAGTTAAGGTTGGCCTTTCCTATAATTGCTAACTTTTGACTTTTTCAACCGATTCGTTTTATTTTTTCAGTGCAGTTTTGAATCGCAGAGTTATCTGCAAAACTGCATTAATAATTGAAATAATTCAACAGATAAAAATTATTTTTTTAAATTTGGCCATTTTACAAGGAAGAAATCGGAAACAATATGCTTACAATCCTTTAGAAACTTTTCAAATTAATTCATAATTTCGATAATCTAACAAATGAACAGACAGATTTTTAAAATTTTTAAAATTGTTGAAAATTCACAACAAAACACCCGAGGAATTTTATTTTAGTAATTTTGACACTATTTTTTTCATAATTCTCTTTTTAATCGTAACAAGCGCGCTTCGCGCTTGCTTGCGCTGCGCGGCTGGCGGACACTTCGTATCCGCCGGAGGCTCCCTTCGGTCTCCTGGAGTCACATTGGTTAACTATAAGGGAGATAACATCTCTAAATATGTCTGTTCTACTGTGCTAATCGATATCACTCGAAAAATCACCAAATTTGTGAATTTAAAAATTTTGATGAGTAATGATGACGTCATAACAAAGTGATGAGTCATCATTTTTTGATGATAGTCGCATCATATGTGAGACATGTTAGTATACAGATTCTATTAAAATTTTTATAATTGCTGAAAAAAGTTCCTCAATTTCCATTAGTTTTAACTGCTTTGGAATATTAAATAACATGCAAATATCCTTATTCGACAGCTTATACTCGTAGCAATACATAAATTCAAAAATGTTATATTTCAAAACTTTACCATCAAAAGTGTGAAAAACTGGTCATTGATGACTGGCCATCCAAAAATGAGCACATTCGATAGTATCCGCCGGAATCCCAGATCAATAACTTCTTTGAACCATGTCAGATCATCATTTTAATGCTAAATTCGTGCTCAGCACTAAATTTCCAGAATTTGATATATATATTGACCATATTTGGATAATTTTTGGGATGTCCGTGCATAGCAACGGCTAGGATTTTTAAAAATTCCTGGCCGTTGCTAGGAAACCTTAGCCAAAGAATTTCTCCAAATGTGTCCAATATATATATATCAAATTGCTGGAAATTTAGTGCAGAGGACGAATTTACTACGGGCATTCAATAAGTAGTCGTTATCATAGTATAATTTCCTAAAACCTAGTAATATAATTCATATCAATGCTGCAATTTCTCTAAATACTCTCCTTGATGCTGTATAACTAGTTTTAGCCTCTTAATCCAATCAAAATAAACTTTTTTGAAGTCTTCTCGTGGTATACCTTTCATATACTGAAAAATCGCCGATCCGAGGTGAGCCCGACTTTCGAATTCCCTCCCTGGCAGGTGTTTCTTCAGCTTAGGGAAGGGCCAAAAGTCACATAGAGCGAGGTCTGGTGAGTAGGGAGGATGATCTAGCTCTACAATTCTTAGACTTTCCAACTTTTCCCTTACCAGCTTGGTCTTGTGGGGTCGGGCATTATCATGCAATAATCTCAATCCTCGAGTCCCAGTCCTTGTCCATCGATTGTGGTAGAATTTCTCAACCACAGATAGGTACTCACTCATGTAAAATGATCCAGTAATAATGGTATTCTTGGGGACACAAATCTGGCACACTGGATCATAAGAATCAAAAAATATACAGTACATAACCTTGGGGTTCCGGAAGTCACGTCGGGGGATCATTGGTGGATCCTGGCCTTTAGCTATCCATACTTTGTTAGCTTCCTTTGACAAAGGCTCGCTATAACGCACCCAAGTCTCATCACCAGTCACGATCTCGAATAGACTCCTGGAGTCGGTTCTATCGAAGTCAGAAAGCAACTTTTGAGCACATTGAACCCTCTTAGTTTTCTGGACCTGTGTTAGTGCATGCGGGACCCACCGAGCGGAGATTATCCTAAATTGCAAATTGTCATGCACAATGGTATGAGCGGTTCCCGTTGAGACCCCAACTGCATTAGCTATCTCCACCAATGAAATATGAGGGTTTTTTTCAAGTAATCCGGAAACCTCGAGGAAACATTTGTTTCTGGCGCCGGAAATCGGCCTCCCTGCTCTGGGGTTATCTTCTATCGACTCTCTTCCATCAGGAAAACGTCAGGTCCAGTCAATTATCGTGGAATATGGAAGAGTTCTATCATTATAAACCTCCATCAAATCCTTGTGGATGTCGGTTGGGGAAACTTGGAGCAGTGTACGAATCTTTATATAGGCTCGCTGCTCAATTTTGAAATCTGCACTGTCGGAAGCCATAATAAATGCCAGTATATAAAAATGCCAAACTAATAATAGCCACAGTATAAAAACAAAAGCTCAGGATTGAAAAAGTAAAGTATCACTTGAAAGAGCATCGGTAAGGTTACATTAGATATGCTAACCCAATTCTGAATCAAATGGAACAACCAAGATATATCGCAATAACGACTACTTATTGAACGCCCGTAGTAGCATTAAAATACTGATCTGACATGGTTCAAAGAAGTTATGGATATGAGACATTTCGGTTCAAAAATGTGTCCTTTTTTGGGTGACACCCGATGGTACAAGTGGCTCTAAGATGAGAAATATTAGCATTGAAATTCTAAAAATCGAAATTAATGTTTAGAAACCCTTTAGGGATCTAAAAATGAATAAAAAGGTCTTTTAGCAAATTTTTGTTAAAAAACAAAATGCCCATAGGAAAGGCCAACCTTAAATTCAAAAATACACTTTTGGGAGCTAATGAAGCAATAAAAAAATTTTAAAAATATTCACCTAATTTGTGAAGGACATTCTAGATAATTTTAATACCTTATCTCTATTTTAATCTATTATTTTGCACGAAATGGTTAACCCGTGCATGCCTATAGTTAAAGTGAAATTAAATTGAAAGTGAACTGAAAGTGAAAATGAAAATAGGGTCATTTCTATTTATACCTTTGACCTCACAGGCATTGCCGGGTTAAATAATAAAGATTAATCAAACAGAATTTTCAATTTTATCCTATTAAAATTTTTCTGTACTTTTTCCTAGCTACAATATTTCTAAATAGATTTTCATATTGAAAAATATCCTAACTTTTAAAAAGTAAATATCGAAAATCTGTTCAACTCATCCTTTTCTACTCTCAGAGATCTTTCCAAAACCATCGAAATTTTCGACTGTGAAATTTTAAAATTTTGATGCGTAATAATGACGTCATAACAGAATGATTAGTCATCATTTTTTTGATGATAGTTGTATCATATGTGAGGTATATCAATATGTACAGCCTACTAAAATTTCAGCTTTCTATCGCCTAAAATGGCTGAGTTATGGTCGAAAAACTGAAATTTCTAATTATAAAAAAGATGACAATGACGTCATAATTCGATGATGAGTCGACATTTTGATCTGAGCTCAGAACCCAGATCGAGTTTTAATAGTAAGGATATACGTACGTATATATTATTCCTCAATTTCCATTAGTTTACTGTATCGTAATATTAAATAAATTGTTAGCATCCATATAAAAACTTATAGCAGTGCATATCATTATTTTAATACTGAATTCGCGTCCAGCACTGAATTTCCTGCAATTTGATCTCTAAATTGACCATATTGGGGGAATTTTTTGACTGCCTGTTCCTAGTAACGGGCAGGAATTTGAAAAATTCCTGGCCGTTGATAGGCACAGTCAACCAAAATCGATCCCAAATAGGTCAATTATATATCAAATTGCTGGAAATTTAGTGCTGAGCACGAATTCAGCCTTAAAATAATGACTCAGCAGAAGTTATTGAAGTAGGACATTTCGCTTTAAAATTGTGTCTTTTTGAGCGAAACCGGGTGACACAAGTGGCTCTAAGTGGCTAAATATTGGCATTGGAGCTATAAAAATTGGCACTATTGTTTAGAACCACCATAGGGATCTGAAAATGTTAGAAAAACACTTTGGCCACTTTTTTGATAAAACAAATTGCCCATGGGAAACTCTAACCTTAAAGGTTGGATAGTGTTAAAATTTCTTCTTTTGCTCCAAAACCCCACCAAGCACCCTTAAGGCCCCCATACACGATGCAACTTTGTTGCATGCAAATGTTGCATGCAACAAAGTTGCATCGTGTATGTTAAAATTTCATGCACCAAAGGTTGCATGCAACAATGTTGCATCGTGTATGGTAGTATTTTGCATGGAACAAATGTTGCATGGAAATAGAACATGTTCTATTTTCATGCAACATTCTGCATCAAAATTGTATTAATTATTACGATAACGATAACGATAACGATAACGATAATCATTATCAAAAATACGATCAAGCCATTAAAATAGACAATATAAAGTCTGCTTGCTTTTCTTGATTACTTTCTCAAAAGGGCGAGGGCAATGACAGGTACGACGATACGTTTTTTTACCATTTTGTAAAAATGCAGAATAAATTTGATGTAATTAGTTCAATTTAAACAAAAGATTCCACAAATAGGTATATATAATCAAAATTATTAAATAAGCACAAAATTCAGGCAACAATATTGCATGAAACAATGCTCCACGGAAAATTGTTGCATGCAAATGTTGCATGCAACAATGCTCCTCGAAAATTTGTTGCATGCAACATGTTGCATCGTGTGAGTTGAAAGGTTGCATGCAACTTTGTTGCGTGCAACATTTGCATGCAACAAAGTTGCATCGTGTATGGGGGCCTTTAGAGCTTTTTATTTGAATGCCGACTTTGCTCCTCCGAAATTTATTTGTTGCACTATAGAAAATTATTTGTGTTAGTACTACTCATATATTGCTTTAACAAGTGTTATAAATGTATATTATATATAATTATATTCTATGAATTTAATTGTTTATTTGACTGATAACATTAATCAAGACTATATTTACTATGGATGATGATCTTAAACGTACAGTTATATCATCCACGTGCGGCAGTGGTCATAGCAAACAATTAAAGATTCAAGTTTAGAAATGGATCTTTTTTTCAAATAATTTCCTGTTAATACAATAATGTTTATTTACCTCGATTAGTGCTTCATCAGTAGAACTTGGATAACGCATCCCCCTCCGAGAATTTGGAATAAAGGTACGTGCAAACAAAGTTGCTATTACATAGGAACCAATTTTGAATCAGAGAAATGAGTACTAAGCCGAAGTAAGTCTTATCCCGAGTACACTAACCGAGTTATACTTTATTATTGTTTGCCATGTCCTGTTTAACAAGGTGCTGGGAAACTTGTTAATTTCTTTTCCCATCATCCAGAATTGTTAATTGCTTCCTTTTTCCCTAATAAAAAGGTATTAAGTAGCAGGTAACTTCTGTTTGATACAATATGTTAAAATGACTGACTGAAATGATAAATCCATTTGAGTCAATGTTGATGTAGAATGATAGCTAATGGTATATCGAAGGAGTGACAATAGTTTATCGAACTGTTTAAATATGCCTCTATTTGTCCTAAATCTACAGATTAATTCTTCATCGTTGTATGTATTGAGGGGATTTGACCTTTCTCGAAACACTATTTGCATCGCAAAGCTGTTAGTTGATTCTATTACAAGGAGAATAAGAGCAAATATCTTTCTGAGATAATTATTAAAATAATGAAGATACATTTTGGATGTAGTTTTTGTCTTAATTCTTAGTTAGTAAAATTATGCCATAACGTTGAACGAATGATCTGGATCTTTTCATGTCATTATTTCATAACAAATTATTTTCATTCATAGCCCACTCCATATAAGGCTTGGGACCCTTATTGACTTAAATTCTATAGTTGGATTCTATGAATATCTCTAAGAATTCCCTACAAAACCGAAGATGGTATTGAATGTGAACATATCAATCAATCTATGCTAAAAATACATAAATAATACTACCAGTCGCAAACCATAATATTTTAAAACTAACGTTTAGACTATTTATATTAAGAAATTCGTACTCAGAAAGCATAGCCGAGAAAAACAAGGGGTCACTCGATATGGTTTAGACTAATTTTTACATTCCAGGCTGTTGCTAGGGAAGGCCCAAAATTCTTTTGCTCAAAATATAGTCAATATATATATACTCCGTTTTCAAAACCGGCGATTTTTATAGTCTGGGGTCAACGACGGGGTCGTGGCAAATCACTTTCTGATACTCCGGTTTCGGTAAACTTTTAGTATGTTACTCCTAAGACATGATACAACGGAAAAATGCAATAAAACAATGTCTTGCAATTTTTTTTGGGTTGAGACTATTTGCTTCCTATTTTGACCTCACTATACTATTAAAACTCGATTATTGTATATTTACAAGCGCGCTTCGCTTGCTTGCGCTGCGCGGCTGGCAGACACTTCGTGTCCGCCGGAGGCTCCCTTCGGTCGCCTGGAGGTGACATTGGTTAATTATAAGGGAGATATCATCTCTAAATATGTCCATCTTAGTTTAAAAATCGATATCACTCGAAAAAACACCAAATTTGTCAATTTTAAAAATTTTGATGAGTAATGATGACGTCATAGCAAAGTGATGAGTCATCATTTTTTGATGATAGTTGCATCATATGTGAGACGTGTTAGTATACAGATTCTATCAAAATTTCAGCCTTCTATCTCCTATAATAGCTGAGTTATGCCCGAATAACTGTGTTGCTTAACTTTTTAAAATGTGACAATGACGTCATAATTCCATGATGAGTCGACATTTTGGTCTGAGCTCAGAACTTACTGGAGCCATAGCCAAAAGACTCCCACATGCCAAAAATTAGCTTTCTGTGCCCGCCAGTTTCTTCAATCAATTCGTTACAGATATATATATATATATATATATATATATACATTAATCGAGTTTTAATAGTAAGGATATATATATATATAGATAGATAGATAGATATCTGTAACGAATTGATTGAAGAAACTGCCGGGCGCAGAAGGCTGATTTTAGGCATGTGGGAGTCTTTTTGCTTTGGCTCCAGTAAATTCTGAGTTCAGAGCAAAATGTCGACTCATCATGGAATTATGACGTCATTGTCATATTTTTAAAAGTTAAGCAACACAGTTATTCGGGCATTACTCAGCCATTATAGGGGATAGAAGGCTGAAATTTTAATAGAATCTGTATACTAACATACCTCACATATGATACCAGTGGCGTCAGGTTCAGGGGGGGCGGGGGGGCTCGCCCCCCCGGTTTTGATAAAAGCCAAAAACCTGGGGGGGCGCCACCCCGGTTTTCTCAAAAATGATGCTCATTTGAAGGTATTTTGATACTAGTTTCTCAATGTACCGGTAAATAATATGCTGTGTGAAATATTAATCCTAAATATTATTGATTCTATGACATTTTATTGCTTTATTGCTATTGTACGATATTATAGGTAAATTATAAGCAAAGAAATGCCATAAATTTTATTCTAGTAATCCCTTAAGCTGTCTTTACTTAGCACAAATCTATTCATCCTGACCTCACTCATCTTAATCCAACCGTCAGTAATTTTGCCAATATCCAATTTGTCCAATATTTCCTGATGTACATTGCATAATGCACATGCATTTAGTCTGTCTTCTGTCATTGTGCTGCGCAGATATGTTTTTATTCGTCTTAAGCAGCTAAATCCACGTTCGGCAGAGAAAGATGTACAAGGAAGAAGAAGGTAGAGCTTAAGAAATAACACCAAATTAGGCCACATTAGACGATGATCAGACTTCTCAGAAAGATACTCGTGAAGGTACTTCATATCAGTCGTGTGTTTGGTAGGGTTGGATATCTTACTAACACGATCCCATTGTATCATCTCCAACTTCAACAGTTTCCAATTAATGTCAGTATTGTAGAGCTCCATGAGCGAGTTCATGCTAGAGAATTCATAAATAGAATCTTCGCTCATATTGGACAAAATGTCTTGAAAATCCCGTGCAATGTCAATTGCCTTTCCTTGAAAACGCTTTGTCAGCGAACCTACTAAAGAGCTATACATCTTTGTCCAAATACCATGATAATAGTTATTGACAACGATGTCATCAATTTCCCATTCAACCCTATTTCCTCTATTCACCATTTTCGCGAGACCTCGAGGAACTACAGGCAAATCAATACCCATAGCCAATGCCGAAGACTTACAGCTAGTCATGAAAACGCTAAAAATGTCCACAGATTCTCTGTCTATTCTCAATGCAGCAGTGAGTGCAGTTACTATACTTGAACACTCCCCCAGTGACATAGATTCTGATTGGATTGCATTGTGAACTGGGTGAACTTGACCAAAGATACGATGTAGAATGCGTACTCCAAAATAGACTTCAAAGCGTTGAAGTTCTCTAACATATCCTTGAGCCTTGTTTTCGTTATCAATTGAGGAGCACAGGAAGTCAAGAAGATCCTCGTAATTTTCTAAAATAGCATTGACTGCAGGGTATCTTAGAATCCATCTTGTTGGACATATGGGACGGATATTTGAGTTGCTTATCTTACCGTCTTCTGAGTTTGCAACTCGTATCTGATCGAAATATGCTTTCCTTTTCGCTGAATCCTTCACATATTTCCCGATCTTACCTACGAGAGTCACGATATGATAACACTGGCGAACTTCCTTTGCAACATCATTCAGCACTAAATTAAGATTATGGCCAGCGCAGTGGGAATACAGGGCTTTTGGATGATGATTCCTAACTAATGTTTGCAAACCAGAAACATTTGAGGCCCCATCGTATGCCTGACCTCGGCAATTCTCCATGTCAAGACCAAGAGTTTTTATCGTCTTGGTAAGTATCTTGTAGAGTTCTACTGCTGTAGTACCAACTATGTTATGAAATCCTAAAAAATCTCCCCGCACACTAAGATCTGAATCGTCTACATATCTCATACAGATGCAAACTTGCTCAAGGGTTGAGATGTCTTGAGTCTCATCCATGATACATGTAAACCAAAGGACCTCTTGATCTTCTCAACAATTATATCCAGTACACTATCACCTAACATCTTGAGACACACATTCTGTATTGGTACCGACATAAACTTGTATCCAGACGAATTAAAGTATGATTTTACATCCTCATTGAAATTTGAAATTAGTTTAACTTCCTGCCAGATATTTGCTGTATCTTTTTCTTCGCCATGGCCTCGTAGCGGCATTCCTTGTCTAGCCAAGAGTTGTATGCTAGAAATAACAGCATCAAGGCCAATCCTATTCCTTTGCATTTCCCGTTTCTTCGTGCTGCTTACTTGGGCCCTAATCATTAGCTGATTCTCGTGAGCAGCCTTGACACCTGCCAAATAATGATGTACATTATGCTTAAGCGTACCGGCATCAGCTCCTGTATGTCTCAGAAGCTTCGACTTACCACCATGCCAATTATTCCATCCAGTGATAAAGCTGCTCTCTGCAAACCTGTGTTTGTTCTCACTAGCTGGTAACATGTCAGCATTCAAACCCCAGACACAAACAGAGCACCAGCACAAATCCAAATTTGTATCGTAACGTAGCCAGGGAATTTCGGCAAGCCAAGCTTTATTAAACTTCTGATTGCCATGACAGTGTGTTTCTTTATCTACTAGATATGGGTTAAAATCTTGTCCGACTTGACTGGTGGTTGTGGCGTAATTTGGTGTTGTTCTGCAGATTCCTGTTGTGAGAGGGTAATACATTCATTTGGGCTCTCAGGGGACTGAGAACCTGGATCGCAGTCAGGTGAAGTGTGTTGATAGACTTGATTGTGCTTGGAGAAAATGGCTTAATATCGGCTGTGCAAACTTAGGCTTTTTAGCTGAACTCTCAGAAGAAGACATTTATTATTTTCAAGAATAAATGTAGATCGGAAATCAGAAATTGGTAATTTTAAAATTTATTGAATTACTAGAATCTTGATTTGTTTGTTATTTATGGTTGGAAACACATTCAGTGTAGTATATTATTAGCACTATAGAGTATAGACACTTCCATTGTTCAATTAAAAAACAACGTGGAATAATGATTCTTTAATTGATCAATTATGAAATACCAACCTGAAAGTATTGAATAATAAAATTGATACAATTATTCATTTTTTTATGTACAGTAGCAACCCGCTTTTCAGAACCTTGGCACTCCGATCCCTCGTAAATCCGAACATCTCATTCTCAAATTCATATTAAAATAACTTGGAATATATACCATAATCGTAACAGATATCTTTTGAATCGGAACTCCTCCGTTCGGACTTCTGATTAGCAAGGGTTTACTGTATTGACATATTGAGTGCACTTAGTATACAAGTACTAGTACAACGGCCTGGCTGGCTGTCCCCCCCCGCTTTTTTGGTCAACCTGACGCCACTGTATGATACTACTTTCATCAAAAATGATGACTCATCACTTTGTTATGACGTCATCATTACGCAAAAAATTTGGTGATTTTTCGAGTGAAATCGATTTTAACACTAAGATGGACATATTTAGAGATGTTATCTCCTTTATAATTAACCAACGTGACCTCAGGCGACCGAAGGGAGCCTCTGGCGGACACAAAGTGTCCACCAGCCGCGCAGCGCAAGCAAGCGAAGCGCGCTTGTACTATATATCGCACGAAAAATCACCAAATTTACCAATTTATTAAATTTTGATGAGTAATGATGACGTCATACCAAAGTGATGATTCATCATTTTTTGATGATAGTTACATCATATGTGAGGTATGTTAGTATACAGATTCTATTAAAATTTCAGCCTTCTATCTCCTATAATGGCTGAGTTATTCCCGAATAACTGTGTTGCTTAACTTTTAAAAATGTGACAATGACGTCATAATTCCATGATGAGTCGACATTTTCGTCTGAGCTCAGAACTTACTGGAGCCATAGCCAAAATACTCTCACATGCCAAAAATCAGCTCTTTGTGTTCGCCAGTTTCTTCAATCAATTCGTTACAGATATAATTATGTATATAAATAAATAAATATATATACATTAATCAAGTTTTAATAGTTAGGATCGACCGTTAGTTAACGTTCGTATAATTTGCCCTCTTTGACATATCCCTTTTTTATATTAGTTACAATATTTGATTCCTTCGATTGTATTCTGCCGTCTCCAGTCTCCATGACTTATTATTTTATTAATTTTTAATCATAGCCTACTATTTAGTACCGATTGGAACACTCGTCATGCCTAACCACTGCTCTGCTCCTGGGTGTAAAAGCAATTACAGAGGTGAGCCATATACACCAGCTTTCAAGCTTCCGACAGCCCCTCAAGAGTTACGTACTCAGTGGTTGAATGCACTCCATCGTGACAAAGTTCAACCTAACTACAATACTTATCTCGCCAATCCTTCCCACCCTACACCCTTACCTACCTACCAAACCCGCTCGCGCCAACCTATCTGCCATACTCATCTCACCGAACCTACCTACCGTGCGCTCTAACCTACCCACCATTCTTGTCTCACCAGACCTTCCCACCCTCCCCCCTAACCTATCTACCAGACCCACTCGCGCTAACCTACCTACTAACTACAATACTTATCTCGCCAATCCTTCCCACCCTACACCCTTACCTACCTACCAAACCCGCTCGCGCCAACCTATCTGCCATACTCATCTCACCGAACCTACCTACCCTGCGCTCTAACCTACCTACCATTCCCACTTGCACTAACCTACCCACCATACTCATCTCACTAAACCTACCCACCCTTCGCCCTAACCTACCTACCAAACTCAACTAACAAAACCCTCTTACCACCCGCCCTAACCTACCTACCAATCCCACTCGCGCTAACCTATCTGCCATACTCATCTTACGGGGCCTACCCACCCTGCACTCTGACCTATCTGCCGCTCCCCTCGCACCAGCCTATCCACTATCCTAATCTCATTAAACCTACCAAACCCACTCGCGCTAACCTATCATCCATACTCATCTTACTGAACCTACCCACCCTGCACTCTGGCCTATCTGCCGCTCCCTCTCGCACCAACCTATCCACTATACTTATCTCACTAAACCTACCAAACCCACTCGCGCTAACCCACCTGCTATACTCATCTTACTGAACCTACCCACCCTGCACTCTAACCTATATACCGCTCCCTTGATTCTTTCCCATACAAATAGTACTAAATTGGATCTTTTTATGAAGGGCAATACGTTTAAATTCGAAAAGTTACTAAAAGTCTGATTTCACATTCGAATTAGTCATAGCTGAACATATCTAATAAATTACTCAACTCAATGAATAATCTTATCAGCCTGAGTCACCATAAAAAGTTCAAAGAATCTTAGTTTTACCTCAGTTTTAACCTTGTGTGTGTTAATTGACCCTGTGTGTAATACCTTTAGGTGTGTTAACCTTTCTTAGAGTTTACTTTACTTGTGTTCACTTTCAATAAAATAATACTTGGGACTTCTAACCAGTCCATGGTCCATTTTATCATAACAGTACTCCCTCCTTATCTTTCGTACTCCACGGATCGACATAATTTGGTTATTTTTGTTGATTTCGTGAGCAATTATTTTGACATTTATGAATAACAATAAAGCAAATAGTGAGCAAATTATAGAAGAATATCCTCAATATGGTGTTCTTTTTTACTATGACGCGTTCAAACGAAGCCCAAAATTCAGGATGACTTTCTTGCAAATAAGTCGTGTTATCGTTGAGATGAAGCTCTCAATGACTTTTGGACTATGCAGTGGCTTTTCATGATGCTCCAAAAGGGGACTTTCTGATCCCCAGAACCTAAAGTTCTGCCCGTTGATCAGTACATTTAAATGGAAATGGGCTTCGCCAGAAAACCACACTTTTCCTATCCAGCCTCCATCACTTTCCTTCCGCTCATTGAACTCCTGAGACATCTGCAGTCTCTTCTGTTTATGGAGATCGGTCAGTTTCTGCCCCGTGTGAATTTTGTAAGGATATAGTTTGAGATCGTGAGTCATAATACGCTAAAGAGACGATTTACACCAGTTTTGTGCAACGATTCCACAACATTCTGTTAGTAGGTGCTAAACAACACTTCAAAAGGAAAAGATGATCAGTAAACTTAAAGGGTAATTACGAATTTTTTTCGCGATGCAATCGCTGTCACAGGGATACAGTTTAAATCGCGATTCGTCTGAGAATGAGAAAAAGCTAACCTTTTCATCCTGTTCCGTTGCGACACGAGAGGTTTTCTGCTCGGCCTGCGCGCCCAGAATCCAAGTTTGTGTATTTGACGAGAAATCGTTTTAATTGATAGTTATTTTACTTTACCCCCGTTGAAAATATTATAACTTCTATGATATAAGTGCAATCTTATTTAACAATGTTTGTCAATTGACTCGCAGCACGTTGAGTAAATGTTCTGGGTCTGCCTCTACTCAAAAGATTTTGTGTAAAACCAGTTTACGCCGCTTTTGGATAATATATTGTATGGTCGAGTTATTAACAGAAAATTGTTATTAATACTTTAAAGCCACAACTTATGTTTGATATCTTAAATGTATTATAGTTTATGGCAATGAAAAAGATTATGTGCTTATTTTCACACCTTTATATACATATTTTCACATCATTTAATGAATTTTAAAATAATGTTAGAGACTAGCTTCCAACGGGCGACATGGGGTTTTAGGGGTGTCGATTTCGAATATCATATTTTCAGATCTATATGATAAATTATTTGTTTACTTTTGTTTACAATAGATACATAAAGTAAACAAATCTCAAAAACATGCTAGAAACTTGCTTTAAACGGTTGACATGGGGTTTTCAGGGGTGTAGATTTCGAATATAATTTCTTCGGATCCATATGGGAAATTAATCGTTAACCTTTGTTTACAATAAATATATATAAAGGAAAAATTCCCAAATAGTTTAGATTGAGTAACTTCAGGCCCCCGCAGGGCGACTCTGCGGACACACAGTGTCTGCAAACCGTGCAGCGCAAGTAAGCGAAGCGCGCTTGTTGATTTAAAACCCTCTAATATGTTTTTCTTAAAGTAATAGTAAATATTCGCATGGTGTCGGACTTGATATTTTTCCCCCTTTTTTAGAATTTGTTTAACTTCCATTATACTTACTTGTATATACATTTGGTATACGAATTTCCAATTAATGCTGCATTTACTATAAAAACATAATTATTTGCTCGTTGATTCGTTTCTTTATCCATTATTAATTGGAAAGCCACAAGTCTTAAATGCATGATATTTGTATAATGTTGTAATTTTCCATTGGGGTTGTTGAATAACTAGCCATATCAGGACAAAGTTCAGTCAGTAGAAAATGATTGAATTATATTCAATCTGTTCTAATTTCAAAAGATTATTGTTCTAAATTTTTCTTGGGTACGCAGAAGTATGTATTCCTTAATCATGGTTGAATTCTGTTTTTCTACTAAATATTTAGGCACTGTAGAATATTTATTAGTATGTGAATTCTTCATCCACCCATTTGATATTTTGTACTTTCTAAAATAAAACTCAAATGATTAGTTTATTTCACTAAAATACGCATATTAATCCACGTCATCATATCTTTTAGAATCAGTGAAAAATATTTGTCGACTATGCTCTTCCAACATTTTGAAACTTCAATCAATTGATATTATATAGCTCAGCAAAATATCATTCATAATTTAATACCAAGCACAAAGCTTTGCATACTACTACTTGACAATCGAGAGGAATTCTTACTAACTGTAAATGCTAATCGACAAGATTCACAACTTCTGGACCTTGGATATTTCCCAAAATCAGTACTTGTATTATGTTTTACAGTAAATGCAGCATTAACTGGATATATACCAAATAATCTTTAAGTATAGTGGAAGTTAAACAAATTATAAAATTGGAGAGGAAAATTATCCTGTCTGACGTCTTGCGAATAGTTACTATTACTCGAAGAAAAACATATTAGAAGGTTTTAAATTAATATATAACTATTAATCATGTTTGGTCTATACGATGTAATGAACTGATTGTGTTTAAATATGCAAATATGCTAGGAAAGGCTTTGGAATAAATTCGATAAATTTCTGCTGAGTATTGTTGGAAATCGAAAAGTCAAGCTCCTAATTCAGAAAACCTTTGTACTTAGACAAATCTATAGTTACCATAATATTAAATCTCATTTAGATCGCACAATAGATCAAATAATGGCATTATTTCGGTAGACAAATTGTTTCAGAAAAAGTATGATTTTTAGAGGTTTCTGATCCTAGACGGAGGGTGGCATAACTACAACAAATGATTTAAATGTTCGATTAAATTTTTTGTCTGCATACACTTACATTTATACTATGTAAAAATTGACTTAAATCATTGGTGTCTCTCCAAAGGATTGAAGCTTCATTTTTCAGGTAGTGAATATATACATGGGGTGAACAAATCCTAAAATTAAGCAAATGACTAACTTTTAACTGTTGATCTGGTTTTTTAGGCGTATAGGTTCCAAATATCGTATTTTCCATCTTATATAGTAGATCTTTTTTGTTTTACAATACTTTCATGGAATACAAGTCATTTCGCATCTAAACCATTTCGTACTCTTTCCATTTCGTACTTAATTGCAATTTCGTACCTAACACAATTTCGTATTTATAAAAACACAATTTCGTATTTCAACTTTGGCGACGCTATCAGGACAAGGAGATCTCCACGTCCCAGTTACTAAGAGCAGTTAGTCACCTGAACGGACCTATTTCAGAATAGATAGTTTTTTGTTTTAGTTTACAATGGATACTTTTTTGGACCTATTTCATATTGAATACCTTAATCTGAAAGAGTATGTGTACGAAAGAGTATTGGGTACGAAAGTGTATTGGGTACGAAGTTGTCATAATTAAAGTACGAAAGAGTGTTGGGTACGAAGTGACCGATACCCCTTTCATGAAGTAAACAAATTTGGAATGAATTAGTAAAAGTCAATATTTATCAACCATAAAAGCTTCTGAATTTGTTTAAATTTTAAGTCCCCGCAGGGCTACCCTGCAAACACGTTGTGTTTGCTAGCTTCGCTACGCAAATATGCAAAGCGCGCTTATTATTATTGGCGTCTCACATAGTAGTCCATGCCGTTTAACCTTACATATTAAAGGACTTGTATTACTTACATTTAGGATGACGATTTATCTGAAACTTTATCCGATTCTAACTTATCAACTTATTCACCTCTACCTTATTCTGTTTCTCCTTTTTATTCTTCATTTTCATGTTGTAATATGAATTGTCTGGAGAAAGATATATCATTAGGACTATTTGGGAACTCTTCTCAAACTATTTTCATCAGGGAGATTATTTGGTTGCTCTTAGGGGCTCATTCAATGTCAGAATTAATCAATTCTTGTCATTCTCTGAAATCCCCTTATTTTAATTCTTTAAATTTTGTTTTGCATCAAGTAGATACCATTTCTTTCAAACTTTCTGAGTTACGCAGTTTTGTGACTTACTTTAATATCCAATTTCTTGACGATTTTAATTCTGAAATTTTGTTGAATCAGAAATCTTCTCAATTATTTTATTCAAACATAGTTAAGAATCACTTTTTTACTTTAACTTTCCAAGCATTTGCATCTGGAATTAATTTTTTTCTTACTGAAGTTGGATTTGATTTTCATCTCTTTGAGAAGGAAGTCAAGAACATTGGGTATGTCTCAATTTTGGATTCTTTTTCCTCTATTATTTCTATATCTGATAGAATTTCACTTATTTATCAAATATATCGTGAATGTACCAAACTTCTTCGTTCGAGTACTAAGACCACTCCATTAAAAGCTGTTATCTGGTTAATAGATACTTTGTGGCGTTATTTGCATATTTTCACAATTAAGACCTGGCGTGATAACTCCTCTTCATCTATAATATCGAGAGTATTTTTAATTACTTTACTTCCTCAATTAAATATGATATCTCACTGGCTTACTCATGGCATAATTATAGATCTAAATAACGAATTTTTTATCACACAATGCCAAAATTCCTTACATTTTAGTGATCTATATTCACTATGGAGGGGTAAATGTCAATTAATTGTAGAAAATGATAAGACATTGTGTCCAGAAATCTTTAAAGTTCTTGCCCATAAAATATATTCTGCTGGTAAATCACTTGGCCCTCTTGAAGTCCTAGGGATTTCTTTAGGTACTATTGAATTAGAGAACTTTTATTCCAGTTTTGTAAAGAAGATATGCGAATTGACCCATAATTGTGATATTAGTCATGATTCAAATGTCACGTCGTCCTTTCAAAGATTGAAAATTGCAGATTTAGTTATTTCGAAGCATACCAGTGAGCCTTTTATTTCTGTTGCGATGTTGAAATCTTATCAATTATCCGAAATAAAATTACCGCATTATTTTGATTCTAAATTTTATCATACACTTATTTGGGATATATTTAGCAAGTTTAATCCTAAAGTTATCACTAAGCCTTTGCCTATATTACTTTCTAACTATCTATATAATTCAGTGATGCCTTTTTATTTATTTTCTACAGAGAGGTTGATGTCATTCTTAACAGAACAAGATAACATTTTTGCAAAATTTTACTTATTGTATAAGATATACCTTTTTGGAGATTCATTTATAATGGATCAATTTTCAACCGAGATTTTCTTGTTATACAAAATGAATGAATTAAAGAGGGATCCTTTATACCTGACAACAAAATTAAATCATTTCATTTATTTATATTTAGCTTGTGAAGATATTAAGGAAATGTTCATTGTATCCATAGACAATAGTGGAACTTTAAACGATGTTAAAATTCATTACAATTCAGAACCTTTATCGTCAATATTTTTTGGTAAACCTATTTTACAGGTTTATCAACGGATTTTTTCATTTCTCCTAGATATCAAATGGATTCTTTGGACATTGAATAATATATGTTTATCCAATTCTAGGAAAAAAATACAATTTACTCTAAATATACTCCTAATACAACAATACAACTTCTATATATCTGTATTGTGGCAATATTTCTTGCAACAAGTTATTCTCAAAGAATATCTAATTTTTAAGTCAGTATTTTTGTCTCAATCTAATGATGTTGATAATTTGGTTAAAGCACACGAAAATTTTATTTTTTCTGTTCAAACTAAGTGCTTTTTAGACGGAAAACATGAGAGATTAAGAGAATTAATTTCTCAACTAATATTAAAAATTAGTCATTTCTGCGTAGGACTTCACATGAAAGATCCTTCATATAATGTATATGATATTAACCTATGTGTTAATACCCTAATTCGAAAGCTTTTTACTATTCTTAGAATACATAATTCAGATGCTCAACTTAACTTTTTAGCTCTATCATTTGATTTCAATAATTTTATATCTCAAAATGTTTTGCCAGCATATCTTTAACTAACGACATGTATAAATTTACTTAATAGTCGCATTATTGATCCAATGAGATAACGAATGGATTCAGAGAAAAGACGTTATTAATTGTGGGAAGTGTACTGTTTTTGTGGAGATTGTTCTTATTTTGATAATTTGATAATATTCCATAAATTACCATATCTAGAAAACACTTAAGTTGGCAGCATACAACTATGTCTTATTTAGTATTCAATAACTTTGTAGCATGCATAATGCAAATATATTTTTGGACAACTGCCTGATTAATTTTGATTTGAAGCTAGAGCTACAGTTATAGTACTTGGTAATTGAAATGTCTGTTGACATTTTCCAATGACAAAGTGGAGAAATCATGATTTCGATCTGCACATGTTGCGTAATTATCAGTCAGAAAAGGTTTATTATATAGAAAATTAATGTTGCTGTATGTGTTCTACTCGTATTATTGATAATGTATTTTGTTCTCAAAACTTCTGCCCACTCTTGTATATCTTTACTATTAAAACTCGATTAATGTTTGTGCATAGATGTATATGTATATATATATATATATATATATATAGTATATACACAAGCGCGCTTCGCTTGGTTGCGCTGCAGTTTGTCTTTGTGTCCGCCAGAGTCGCCCTTTGTGCTCCTGGGGTCACATTGATTAATTATAAGGGAGATAACAGCACTAATACGTCTGTCCTACTGTTATAATCGATATCGCACGAAAAATAACAAAATTTGTCAATTTTTAAAATTTTGATGCGTAATGATGACTTCATAACAGAGCGATGAGTCATCATTTTTGATGATAGTTATATCACATGTGAGGATTTATATGCACATTCTATTAAAATTTCAGCCTCTATAATCTAAAATGGATGAGTTATACCCGAAAAACTCTGAAATTTCTAATTATAAAAAGGTGACAATGACGTCATAATTCCATGATGAGTCGACATTTTGATCGACATTTTGATTTAGTCAGAACTTAGTGGAGCCATAACCAAAGACTCCATGCCAAAAATCAGCTTTCTGCGCATTGCAGTTTCTTCAATCAATTCGTTACAGATATATATAAATATATACACAAATACACATTAATCGAATTTTAATAGTATGGATATATATATATATATATACAGTGGTGGATTGAGGGGGGGTGGATAGGGCGGTCGCCCGGGACCAGAGCTTAAAGGGGGGCCCTATACAAAGCTGTAATATTTGTATTCAGAACTTTGTTGCATTATATTGTTTGAGTAGTGAAGCAATAACAATGATAATGATTGTTTAATTGATTTTGAACAGTGATTTAGTCATCTGAAGAGTAGGAAAAGGACTATATAATGTCACTCTAAGGATTATTTTCTTCTATAAGTAATACATGAATAATAACGAAATTAAAATATTTAAATAATAATCTTGAATCTACGAATCTATATTTGGGGGTGTCCTTAAAGAAACTCCTAAAGGCCTGTGGTTGATGTACGCCCGGGGCTCAATATATCCATAATCCGTCTCTGTATATATATATATATATATATATATATATATATATATATATATATATATATATATATATATATATATATATACTCGAACCTCTCTTATCCGGGCAGTGCCGGACCGGAGGATGCCCGGATAACAGAATTTGCCCGGATATCGGAGGTCCGGATAAGAGAGGTTCGAGTGTATATATACAGGGTGTTAAGAAATTGATCTCCCTTTTTTGAAATCAAATAACATTATAAATTAACCAAACAATCGTGTTTACCAAATTCTCTTTCTACATACTGTGATAATAGAAATTATATTCATTCTAAAAAGTGTTGATACAAAAATTCTTTTGTTCAAATATCCTTAGTTCTCATAGACTAGAAAAAATCATGGTCAAAAAAGTGACTTTAGCCGCCCGTACACGTGCAGTTTGCATGATAAAAGCTGGAATTTTTATTGAAAAGGTTATCGGAGTATCTGTCCGTACCATTCGGCGTTGGTTGCTGAGGTCCAAGGCTGGTGAGTCTCTACAGAACAGGGGATCCGTGGAAGGAAAATTCCGTCACAATGGTACCCAAAGTGGTCATTGCCAAGACATTCGGTACAAAAATGAAATCCACAAGACTTATCTCGAGGAATCTTAAATCAAAAGAGTTTCTATCTCCCACGTGACGGTACACACGTATTTACGCAAAAATCTAAAGTTCGACCATACAAACCTTTGGTTCAACCCAAATTGACGGAAAAACAGAGGACAGCTCGCCTAAGATTCTGTAATGAAAGAGAGAATTGGTTAATTGAAACCTGGCAGAGGGTTTTATTCTCGGATGAGTCCTCCGAGTTATTTCACACTCCAAATAAGCAAAACGACCGAGTTTGGGCATAATCTAGTGTCAATGTCCCCCCGACTGAAAAGTTCAAATTTCCAGGAAAAGTCATGGTGTGGGGTGTGATGTCATATCAAGCACTCTCACACCACATATTCCCCAAAGGGCAAACTGTGACATCAGAATACTATGTATAAATAATGTTGAAACAATCTCTTACATCCACTATGCTTCGAAAGAGAGATTTAGGGACTATTCTGGAGAAAATATTGTTGCCAGAAAGGTCCAAAGCGATATTTCAGCAAGATGGGGCCCCAGCACATACCTCTAAGAAACGCCAGGAATGGCTAAAAAACAATATGCCGAGATTTTGGACTAAGGATTTATGGCCTGCGAACTCGCCAGACTTAAATCCTATTGAAAACGTCTGGGTTATTTTGCAAACCAAGCTGGATTAAATGGAGCATCAACTAATTGGAGCCTGGAAGGAATTCTCACCAGAGATCCTGGAGAAACTCATAGCAAGGATGCCTTCTCGCATTAAAAAATGTTTGATTAAATGGAGATTACATAGGAAAGTAAATAGTGCACCTTTCTAGTTTGCATTATTGTAATATGCATGGTACAAAATGGAACATCAATTTCGTAACACCCTATGGTATATACTATATATATATATAAACTGCCAAACACAGAAAGCTGATTTTTGGCATGACTCCACTAAGTTCCGACTTCAGAGGAAAATGTCGACTCATAATGGAATTATGGCGTCATTGTCACGTTTTTTATTATTCGAAATTTCAGTTTTTGGACTAAAACTCAGCTATTTTAGTTGATAGAAGGCTGAAATTTTAATATAATGTGTATATTAATATATCCTACATAGGTTGCAACTATCATCAAAAAATGATGACTCATCACTCTGTTATGAGACCCCATCATTAAGCATATAAAATTGAAAAATTGACAAAATTTGTGATCTTTTGTGTGATATCGGTTAAACTGTAAGATAGACGATAATTTAGAGTTGTTTTCTGCCATATAATTAATCAATGTGAGCCTAGGCGTCCAAAGGGCGCCTCCGGCGGACACGAAGTGTCTGTCGGAGTCCCTTTCTATTTTTTTAATTAATGAAATTATTTTATTTTGATCTAAAGTCCTAATGGTTTTGCTAATTATATGTAATAGATATTACTGGGCGGTTTTATATCAGCTAATGCCATATTTTGATGGGCTAAAATCTACCGTTTTGGATATATTTGTGAAATCAGTTGGAGCTAGCATTGGTACTTGTAACTATTAATGCCCCCAACTGATTACACCAATATCTCCAAACCGGTAGATTTGAACCATCAAAATGTAATATTAGTTTATATATAACCACCCCCAAATATCTCAATACAAAGTTGCTAGTCCTTCACTGACCAATTTTTTGAACAAAACGTTTAGTTTTAAGTCTTACCTTAATAAGTAATATTAAGGTAAGTAAGTTTGACTTTTAAATACCTTCTTAAACTTACACTTTGTTTAGGGATTAAGGCCACTGATTCTAATTTGTGAACAAAAAGAAGCCATTCCAAGTTCCGTATATGAAAGCTAGAGCGTGGAATGATGGGCATACCTTTTCCCTCTTCTAATTTCGGCCCTTCTCTGTTCATCCCTTTAGGATCGCACCCGCCACTAAGTTGAATAGTAGAGAATCAACTTGAACTTAAACTTAGTCAAAACTAATATCCTGCAATTGAATTTTACCTCATTTGTGATTATTTAATAGTAATTAATATCTTGTAAAAAGAGTTTGCTGTTTTCAAATTCCTGAATTTTTAATTTACCCTAATGTACCTTGTCAATCTTACAGTAATCTCAGAAAGAGTAGTATACATGGATGAGCCATTGATTTTAAGCTTTGAATATAAAACCATTGTTTTTGCTAATTTTAGTGTCCTAAACTATAATATACTAGGATCGATTATAATGCCTCTAGCAACATTTTATTTGTCATGTTGATTCAGTGAAAAATCGAAAATCAGCAGTTTTTATTGTCAAACGGAAAATAATATTAATTAACAGTATAGATAAAATCTCTAAATACGACTGTCTTACTCTTATAGTGGATACCACTCGAATAATCCGCAAATTTTCAATTTTTGGTCCGTAATGATGACGTCATAACAAAGTGAAGATTCAATCGTTTTGATGATAGCTGTATCATATCTAAGATATATTAGTAATTTATTGATTCCATTAAAATGTAAGCCTTCTATCACCTAAAATGGCTGAGTTATAGTCGAAAAACTGAAATTTCTAATATAAAGTGACAAAGGCGTCATAATTCTTTAGATGAGTCGACATTTTCGTCTAAAATCAGAACTTATTGGAGTCATAGCCAAAAGACTCACACATGCCAAAAATCAGCTTTCTGTGCCTAGCAGTATCTTCAATCAATTCTTTGCAGATATATACATATATCCTTACTATTAAAACTCGATTCATGTTTCTATATATTTATATTTGTAACGAATTGATTGAAGAAACTGCGAGTCAAAGAAAGCTGATTTTTGGCATGTGGGAGTCTTTTTGCTATGCCTCCATTAAGTTCTGACCTCAGACGAAAATTTTAACCCATCATGGGAATTATGACGTCATTGTCACCTTCTGTGTTATCAGAAATTTCAGTTTTTCGAGTTTAACTCAGCCATTTTGGGCGATAGAAGGCTGAACTTTTAATTGTAACTGTAGATTATATATCACAATTATGTACAACTCTCATTAAAAATGATGACTAATCATTCTGTTATGATGTTATCATTACGCCTCAATAATTGAAAATTTGACATATTTTGTTATTTTTCGAGTGATATTGATTACAACAGTAAGACAGATTTATTTAGAGATGTTATCTCTCTTATTATTAATCAAAGTGAGTCCAGGCGCCCAAATGGCGCAAGCAAGCGAAGTGCGATTGTACTATGTATATATGCACAAATAAATAAATGAATATCAATCGTGTTTTACTAGTAAGGATGCCAGTGGTCGACAAAATTAAATTTTTTTGGTGGCTATCTATACAACCAATCTAAATTTTCTGGCGGCTAATATCCACCAATTTTTAAATACACTATATAAATAAACCAGTGCTTCATAAATTTTGGTGACTTAACTAGCTACCGCCCCTGAATTTGGTGGCTTATCATTTCATTTTGGTAGCTATCGCCACGAAAACAACCAGATTTGTCGAGTACTGATGGATACTCTGTAAGCCCTATTCAGATTTCAATCAGTTCTGACTTCGTAAAAGTTTTGTTGTGCCATCATTTTCCAGAACATTCGATAGATAATATCACACGAATAAGAAGAGATAAAAATGATCATTAAATGTTCAATATTAAGCTATTTATTTTATGATGATATCATGATGGCTCAGCAAAGGTTCAAAAATCGTTGCGTGTGATTAACTAACACTACCTTTCACATGTGTATCCCTATAATTAGTTAAATGTAAATTATCATCCCTTGTTTTTATATATTTGAAAGGACATAACTTGGGAATGGTAAGAGATAAGATAAAAACTTTTAGTGATAAAATGTTCAGTATGGATGTCTCTACGATATTTTATCAACAAAATTATGATGAATTATCAAAGCATCGAAAACCTCGTCATCAGTGAATATGAGGTTACCTATTACTTATAATATCATACTATTAGTGTCTAGCATTTTCTGTCTTTGGGACTACAACACACAGTGGTTTATTGACAGGGAGTTGGCCAATTTTTTGACCTCTTCTGATCTCTTTAAAAGCGCTTTTATCGTGTTCAGCATACTCGAGAACCTAGGTAACTGCATTTGCAGTTAAAAATTCCGAGCAGAATTAGAAATATGATGTAGCATATACAGTTGAAAGGCTAAATATAGATTGAGAAATTTTGTGGTTTCAAAATCATTCATCAGTTCAAACTCGAGAGAATAAATACTACAATGTTTCTCATTTAGTTAACTTTTTGATCGGAGTTTATCTTCAAATAAGTGCAGATATCAGTTTAATGTAATGAAATCATGGAATACTAGTAGATATTGTGGAATAAATACCTCAGAAATCAATTATTTACATACAACTGATACAAAAGTAGTATTTTGTATATGCTGTAAAAGTAGTACTATTTTTGTTCTCGATATACTGACTTTGATTCCTTTATAATATACTACCAGGGCTGTCAAGGTGGGGGGGGGGGCAGGAGTATTTGCTGGTGGCGATTGAGTCCATAAACTTCCTTAGACGTGTGTCTTGATGTCTAAATTGAATGATTATTAAGTAGTTGTTGATATATTTTAATAATATTTTAATAATACAAGGCATATCTTGTTAAATATAATTCAGTTGACACTGTTTTTCGGGACACTTTGGTCCCGGGTATTTTGTCTCGATTAATCAGAGTTCCCAACTAACCGATGAAATTTAGTATTAGCTTCTATAAACTAAGGGAACCATACAGTTCCTGAAGATTTGTCCCTATTAACCGGTATTAGGATTGTGCAGAGTTGGCAATATTAGCCCTGTTGTGTAGAATTTTGACCCGCAAGTCTTTTTGATCCATAATTAGGGCATTAGGATCTTTCGGTCCATGATCGAAAGATCCGGATCGCGATCCTTTTATGAGGATCGATAACGGATCAACGATCCTTTTTAAAAACAGAAATTTCTAATTATAAAATGGTGACCATGACACCATAATTACACGATGAGGCAACATTTTCGTCTGAGTTCAGAACTTAGTGGAGCCATAGCCAAAGACTCCCACATGCCAAAAATCAGCTTTCTGTGCATGGCAGTTTCTTCAAACAATTCGTTACAGATATAGACCATATATATATCATATCCTTACTATTAAAACTTGATTAATGTGTGTATATATATATATATATATCAAGGTTGCAACCGAATAGTTCAATATTCGGTTAGACCAAATACTATTTGGCAAATAGCTGATATTCGATTGGGAACCGAGTATCAGTATTTGCATTCGGTTAGAGTGACCAAATATCAGTATTCGTATTCGGTTGAACTAACCGAATATTATCAGTATTCAAAAGGAAATTTGATGAACTGCGAAACTACATTGCTTCACATATCGATATATTGAACTCAAAATTAGCTACCAGTCACTGGTTAAATGTTACAAATCTTTCGGATCTGAGGATAATATCATTCAATTTCTACGCACCTCGGATCTATGCAGCGATCGATACATCACCTTTAGATGCCACAAATGCTCGATCACCTCACTACCTGTATGCTAGATACCATTGAGAGCGTCATCACCATCTTAGAGTCTTCAGTTAGTCGCAAACTTCTCCCGAATAGATAAAAATCTTGTTGGAACCTCTGCTTGTAGGTATTCAGGCAGCGCAATCTCTATCATGGTGAGCCCAGATAATAATAAGTAACCTGCAACAGCAAATCCCAAGTGCGGAACAAAGTAGCACTTCACCAGACATCCATTTTACAATCGTAATTGAATACATTGCACTTGCTTGGTCAATCTATTTCACAAGGAGAAGAACGAAAAGGTGGCTATTAGAGGAGGAGAAGACCATCACAACTAGTAAAAAGTTACTATTGCATATTGCTACCTCATTGTAACTCCACTTCCCCTGAAGAGGAACGAGGTGACTAAAAGGAAGATAACAGACTGCTAAAGTTTTAATGGTATACAGTCAGGGTCGCTTATTGTGAACCACCAGGGGACCAAAACATCTGTTCATAATAGAGATCTTCATATTAAGGAACTTAATTAAATACAACTCCTATCTAAAAATGAAATTGTGACCAGGAGGTTAGTTCATAATAAACGAATGTTCATATTAAGGGGGTTCACAATAAGCGACCCTGACTGTATTTAACTTTATATGTAGTATTTTATGTTCGTACTTATTGAAGTGTCAGATTAACATTGATTAAACATGGGTATGAAATAGCAGCACACATTGCATGGGCTGGATGCACATTTTGTGTGTATTATTTGGCATGTTTTAAGGCTCGAAATACTATGGAGGTGTAACATGTACACAATAGTGATTGCTAAAATTATTCAGCTTGGACAATATGTGATTATATTCATATCCATTGAATACTGTAATATTATTTAGTGCGGGTCAAAATCCTATGAAACAACTCTCTTTCTGGAAATGTGACAATTTTTAAATTACAATATTGTAGATTATTTTATAGGAGTAAGATTTTTGTATTTAGATATAACGAAGCTAGATACTTACAGAATACTATTTGTATTTTTTGGCTTCGTAAAATATTTATTGACACAACTCAGGAGGAGAAAGCGAAGAGAACATGGTAGCAAAACGAAAAAATCAAAGAAAGTGAAGAGACTCCATTTGATTTTGGGATGAATAGAACACCACCTAATTACTATACCTGAATCTCCTGATTCATATTCGTATCATCAGTATTACAAAGTCACCTACATTATGGCAGTTGCATTTAATTTTAATGATGAAGACCATAGAAGACTTAATGGGTCAAGTTAAAGTGAGAAACGAACTGAAAGAAGCATATGCATAACTTTAATCATGTTCAGCCACAGCAAAGGGTTCTGATAAAGGAGCAATTCCCTAGAGATGAAGAAATAACAGAATCAGTATAGTATATGGAAAAAGATTAGGGTGAAGAAGATGGCCTCCAAACCCTAAAGCTTTATGCAAACGTCTTGCAATTCGTATATTTTGCACTATCGCTAAGCACATTTGCAACGGGAGGTAGGACATTCAACTAATTGAAGCTGATTAAGAACTATTTCTACGAATCTGGTCATTATCATTTACCCTGGGCTCGAGACTCCTTATGGTGGCTTGTTGCTACTCAATTTCATTGACTGACTTCCAAAAACCTATTAATTTATAATTATTAATTATTGTAAACACTGTTTAATAAGAATTTATATTTAGCGTTATAATAATTATAATGCGTATATTTCAGCCAATAAACTTTCATTAAAAACTTACATACATGATCCAACATTTTTCATTTATGCAGCTTTATGTTTTAAAAATGAAACGAGCGAAAATGACAGTATAAATATTTTTATTTGAATAGGCTACAGTTGTCTTAAAGATGCAATTTCTGATTATTGTAGTCTATTCGAATAAAGAAACCTATGCTACATACGTACGTCATTTTCAGACTAGGTTATTTGAAGTTATGTCAACCAGATGATTTGGAAGTTATTTGTTAGTTCATGTCAGATCACATCGTGGCCTAACCCTTTAACAATACAGTGATTATCTATTTAAACAACATCGAATATAAAAGCCTTATCCACGGAAACTGGATTTATAAGTTATTTATTTAACATAAATTTTAGGTCTCAATATCTCACTTCTCCGATTATAGAATGATATTGAGTCAAGCATAGCATACTGTATATAAGGCCTGCCATCTACTTGGAAAATCTTGACTAGGGATGCACTAGTGGACGATTATTATAATGAACCACAACTTTAAATGATGATTTTATTACTAGCTTAATCAATGAGAATACATTATGTGAAGTTGTTTCCCCCATATTATCTGTCACAAATATTTTACCTAGCCTCCATAATCCTTCTCTGCAGCAGATTACTTTCCATTTTAAGATGCAAGAACCCAGAAGAGACATTTGACCGACGTTTCGATTCCCGTTCTCCATCCAAAGGATCCAGTTGGAGGGGATACATACAAAACCAAAAGTGGGGACTGGAGCTATGAGATTGAGGAGAAAGAGAAGTACCTTGTCAGGAATTTGCAAGATCTAAAAGGTAAGTATATTTGCTTTCAATTAATACTAGCAAATTGTATTTGTTCCATCTGACAATTGTATCTGAATTATTATATTCTGGCAAATCTTAAAAACATCTCGGAGGATGTCATAGACAGCGAACGGGTCCTATCGGGATGGGATGGGAATGGGAATTTCTTTCCCATGGCCACCCTGGTATAAATGCATTTGTATCAATACAGCAAAGACCCTGGCGCAAAAATAGTTGCACCACAGTTCAGGTTTGAGGACAATTGCAATTATATTGTGTAATTAGTAATTAATTACAATTACACTGAAATTGAAGTGTAATTGTAATTGAAAATTTTACTTGCCTTGAAATTGATTCGTAATTATAATTGAACAGATGTAATTGACCCCAACCGACGGACCGGACCCTATAGTTATCCGACTTTTGAAATTATTAACCAATTAATTCAGTCTTGTAGATATTATTACTTGTTGACCTCTTTTCTAGAAACAGACCCTTGGAACATTCTTTTGGACTGTTCGTGTGATGTCTGTTTCGAGCTATCAAATATCATATTTTGGAATATTGAAACGGACGTATTCATATTTACTATTCACACAATGTGTGTACAGAGTGAGCGAGTGGGAGAAAGAAAGAAAGCAGAAAAGTATTGTGAAGACCTTTTTTATTGCCATGTTAACCTTTCTATTATATAATATGATAAATGTTGTTCTTAGTCATTCATTAAATATGTTCAAAATAAAATATTAACTCTTATTAGAGTAGGGAATAATGGAAAACAGACTATGGCTTAGTTATTTAATGGCCTAATTGGTTAATATGCACATTCTTGAATTTTAATTTCCCGTCCTCTACCGCATCCCTGGTACATTAGACGGTATATAGAGTAGGCTATTAGTCGAGTTAAACAGCTTGTATAGATTATACTAATGAGTTGTAGCTTACTTGAGGTGTATTCTCATCCTGGAGATACATTCCCAAGTTAAATGGCACAATTATTCTTGGGGATGCATCATTTTATCACAGTTTTAAAAAAGAATCAAGATAGGATAAAAACTTATTGACTTCGGTCTAGAGTTTATGTAATACAAAGAATTTCTAGATTATCTATAAAGGTGATCCTAGCGATGGAATATAGTATATATCTATATATCTGTAACGAATTGATTGAAGAAACTGCCGGCCATAGAAAGCTGATTTTTAGCATGTGGGGGTCTTTTGGCTATGGCTCTAATAAGTTCTGAGCTCAGACGAAAATGTCGACTCATCATGGAATTATGACGTAATTGTCACCTTTTTAGAATTAGAAATTTCAGTTTTTCGGCTATAACTCAGCCATTTTAGGTGATAGAAGACTGAAATTTTATTAGAATATGTATATTAATATTGTTTACATATGATCCAACTATTATCTAAAAATGATGACTCATCACTGTTATGACGTCATCATTACGCATCAAAAATTTAAAATTGACAAAAGACAGACGTATTTAGAGATGTTATCCCCCTTATCATTAATTATTGTAACTCCAGGCGCCCAAAGGGCTCCTCCGGCTGACATAAAGTGTCCCCCAGCCGCGAAGCGCAAGCAAGCGAAGCGCGCTTGTCTATATAAAATTCGTACTTATTGAAATAAAAGGAAGTGTAAGATTAACATTGATTAAACATGAGTATGAAATAGCAGTACATATATGTATTACATGGGCAGGTTGCACTTTGTATGTTATTATTGGGCATGTTTTTTTAGATTTACGAGATGAACACTTGGAGGATTCTATAGAATTTTCTTAGCCTGTAGTTGTTTTCTAAGAGCTTGCTCTTGGACTGAAGATTTCCTATCAACCAAAACAGCTAGCCGGATGTTTTCAGGATGCGTTATACAAGCTCAATTCACTGCTGGTTTCACATTTTCCAGTTCTTCTGGTAGTAGATTTTCTTGCGTAGGCCGTGTTACATAACATAAATTGCTTGCACTGTAATAGCAATATGTTCGTAGTCCATTTAGCTTATTGTCCACCATTCAGCATTTGGAGCCTCCTATTCCATAAAACGCTAGCATTTTGGGCTACTAACTTTTCGAGGCTCCTCAAATTTTGATCCTAAAAATCTAGCGATTTAGTAATGCTTAGCAAAATGTACTTTATTTGAACTTTATGTATTTGTATCGATCTTTCAAATTTCAAAAATGATTTAATTTGGGGAAGGAAATTAACTTTCCAATTCTCATTAAACTTAAGAATGAACTCTAACGCTAGTGATTAGGATTTAGGAGGCCCCAAAGAGCAATTTCACCTCTAATCATTTCAGAAGGTGGAATCGGATTAGTACTAAATTCAGGATACACAATGGTTGAAGCATGATAGCAAGCCTTTTTCTGAGATACAAGTGAGCTTCGCTTTTTTGTGCCGCGGCTGGCGGACAATTTGTCCGCTAAAGGGGCCCTGAGGGCGTCTGGGGTCACATTAATTAACCATAAGGGAGATAACATCTCTGATATGCCTGTCCTACTTTTGTGATCGATATCACACGAAAAATCACAAAATTTGTCAATATTTAAAATTTTTGACGCGTATTGATGACGTAATAACTGAGTGATGAGTCATCATTTTTTGATGATAGTTACCTCATATATGAGATATTTTAATATACACATTCTATTAAAATTTCAGCCTTCTATGACTTAAAATGGGTGAGTTATGTTCGAAAAGCTGAAATTTCTGATTATACAAAAGGGTGACAATGACTTCATAATTCCACGATGAGCCGACATTTTTGTCTGAGCTCAGAACTTAGTGGAGCTTTATATAATATTCAAAAGACTCCGACATGCCAAAAATCAGCCTTCTGTCCCTGGCAGTTTCTTCAATCAATTCGTTACAGATATATATATATATATATATATACTTACTATTAAAACTCGATTAATGTGTATGATACGTAGTATGTGTGTAGTACGTATATATATATTCACAAGTATATATATATATCTGTAACGAATTGATTAAAGAACTACCAGTAACAGAAAACCGATTTTTGGCAGTTGGGAGTTTTTTTGCTCTGGCTCCAATAGGTTCTGACTTCAGGCGAAAATGTCTACTCATCATGGAGTTATGACGACATTTCACCTTTTTATAATTATATATTTCAGTTTCTTGACTATAACTCATTTTAGGTGAGAGAAGGCTGAAATTTTAATAGAACTTCTATGTTAATATATCTCAGATATGATATCTATCATCAAAAAATGGTGACTCATGACTCTGTTATGACGTTATCATAATCATGAAAAATTTTAAATTGACAAATTTGATTATTATTCATGCGATATTGATTATATTAGTAGGACAGACCATAGCCTACTCTATATAAGGCCTAACATCTAATGTACCAGGGATGCGGTAGAGGACGGGAAATTAAAATTCTAAGAATGTGTATATTAACCAATTAGGCCATTAAATAACTAAGTCATAGTCTGTTTTCCATTATTCCCTACTCTAATAAGAGTTAATATTTTATTTTGAACATATTTAATGAATGACTAAGAACAACATGTATCATATTACATAATAGAAAGGTTAAAATGGCAATAAAAAAGGTCTTCACGATACTTTTCTGCTTTCTTTCTTTCTTTCTCCTACTCGCTCTCTCTGTACACACATGGTGAATAGTAAATATGAATATGTCCGTTTCAATATTTCAAAATATGAGATTTGATAGCTCGAAACAGACATCACACGAACAGTCCAAAATGATGTTCCAAGGGTCTGTTTCTAGAAAAGAGGTCAACAAGTAATAATATCTACAAGACTGAATCAAATGGTTATATTTTCAAAAGTCGGATAAATTGTCATAGGGTGGGTCGGTTGGGGTCAATTACATTTGTTTAATTATAATTACGAAACAATTTCAAGGCAAGTAAAATTTTCAATTACAAGTACACTTCAATTACAGTGTAATTGTAATTAATTTCTATTACACAATTATAATTGTAATTGACCCCAACCCTGAGTTACTGTGATGGAACTATTTTTCCGCCAGGGTCTGCTGTATTGATACAAATGCATTTATACCAGGGTTGCCGTGGGAATGAAATTCCCATTCCCATTCCATCCCCATAGAATTCTTGTGGGAATCCTGTGGGAATCTCCATGAGGATTCCTATAGAACACTGTGGGAATCTCCTTAGGACCCTGTGTGAATGGGGATCACCATGGGGATTCCCATTCCCACGGCAACCCTGATTTAGACCGAAGAACTTCCTTAGATATAATTTTCATGACTTATGAAGAATATTGTTTGGATATCGCAGGCCATGATCATAGTAAACTATTACTAGATAATCTTCTGAATTTAAACAGAACTAAAATGTTTCGCTTATTTATTGAAAGCTGTGAGATACAATTAACTTTTACTTTGCAGATTAGTTCTCTCGTAGAACATTTTTCAATAATACAAATTATTCCTTCTTGCTTTTGACGCACCCTCTACATATGTAGATAAAAATGACTATTCAGGATAAACGAGAAAACATCATAGACGCCGAAGGTCGGGGAGCTCCCCCACTGTGTTTACTGAAATGAATGCTTCATTGAAATTCATATATAATTATCAGTATTGATATTGCTATGGCCAAGCGACCTACATGTGAAAATATAACCCAGAATTTTTCCCACACATTCTAAACAATTTTTTTCAAAGTATCAGCCCCTTGGGGATAGGACCCATTCGCTGTCTATGACATCATCCGAGATGTTTTTAAGATTTGCCAGAATATAATTATTCGGATACAATTGTCAGATGGAACAAATCCAATTTGCTAGTATTAATTGAAAGCAAATATACTTACCTTTTAGATCTTGAAAATTCCTGACAAGGTACTTCTCATTCTCCTCAATCTTATATTTCAAGCTAGGAGTCTCCTTTGTCGTTTTAAGCAATATAAGCAATAAGCAATATCGTTTTAAGAAATATTCTTCCTTTTACTCCAGAGAACAGAGTCCGTTTATTTTAGATAACGACGAACAATTAAGAGGACACCATGAAAGGCAATATGGTTTAGCTCCAGTCCCCACTTTTGGTTTTATATGTATCCCCTTCAACAGGATCCTTTGGATGGAGAACGGGGATCGAAACCTCGGTCAAATGTCTCGGCTGCAGAGAAGGATTATGGAGGTTAGGTTAAATATTTGTGACAGATAATTTGGGGGAAACAACTTCACATAATGTATTCTCATTGATTAAGCTAGTGATAAAATCATCATTAAAAGTTGTGGTTCATTATAAAATCGTCCTCTAGTGCATCCCTAGTCCAGATTTTCCAAGTAGATGGCAGGCCTTATATACAGTAGGCTATTGACAGACGTATTTAGAGATGTTATCTCCCTTATAATTAATCAATCCCAGGCGTCCGAAAGGCGCCTCCGGTGGACACAAAGTGTCCTTTATAATCTTATATCTTTCAATGTTTGAGAATTCTCATTAAGGATACCACCCTCGAAAAAACATGTGCTTTGACTTACAGCATACGATGAAAGTAGAGCTATAAGAGATGTTAAACGTGGGCAGGTATCTCCGTCAAGAAATACTTGAACTTTCCAAACCGTTTTTTCTTCTGATTTCTAGTTTTTGAGATAGAATGTTTTTCATTTATCGCTAGCACATCTTAATGGTTGAAATCCGGCCACTCAAAGAATTGTTTAGGACATACCAAAAAAATCAAATGCTTCCAAAATCGAATCATAGATAGTCTATCATATTTGCCACTTCATAGAACCAAAAGAAAGTTAAAATGACAAAAATTGTAAATTTGATCGGTGACCGAAAAAAAGGGCCAAAAACCGGATAAAAGTGTCTGTTTTTTGCGGGAAATCAGGAATAAAATCACCAAGTTATAAGATATCGAAAAGTGGTCCTACGTTCATCGCTCAATTTTGAAATTTTAAGGTACCCAGATATAGAGATTTTAAGTTTAGATGTTAAGAAGAATGTCAAAGGAGTTGTTAAAAATAAACAAAAGCATTCATAGACATTTATTCGCATTTATACTGCTGATTTAGCCATATTCGAACCAAATATTTACAAAAAATAGCAAGAGTACCCTGAAATCCACAAATTTCCTTGAGGCCCCTAACCCCAAATATTTTGAGATAATTGTGAATAATAATTCATATTCTTAGCGCTACGAAGTATAATCCATCAGTTTAGAATGAATAAAGAGCTTCCAAAAAGTATATTAGGAAGTTAGAGCTAAAGTCTACGACTTTTAGTTTTCAAGTTATGATTTTCGAAAAATGCAACGTCATCACGTAATAAAAATTTAAAACTTACATTCCATAGGATGTAGTGCAATTATTAGCAATGAATCATATTTGTATCCTCATAAAAAGTATGTTAGGAAGTGAGAACTAAGAATTTGGACTTATATTTACAGAGATAGAGATATCTCTTTTTTAACCCTAAATAGGGATTTTTGACCGACTCTGGGAGGTCCTAGGGCAAGAACTTTTAAAATAATTTTCAAAAGGTCTCCGTTTTTCTGTAGACATTATTAACGACAATTTTATTCATTATTTAGCATGATAGCCACATTTAGATACATATTTAATGATTAGATTGGCCATTTTCTAATATATTCAAAGTTATCCATAGAATTTGTATTGCAATTAAATCAATGATAAGTCGGGAAAAGTTTCAAAAACAATGTTAAGGTCCATATCATTGAAAAATTATCAGATAAGTTAAAAACTAATTGGTGAATGCGTCAAAAACCTCCAATAATTTTTCAATTTTTAGTAACGCTAAACCATGGCCTACTTAACTCAGGCCTCACAGTAGAATGGAAATATTGTACCAGGGATGCAGTCGAAGCCGGTAATTGTTAATTAACCACAATATTTTATTCATGTTTATCTATTCACAATTACCCATAACATTTTCATGCAATCATGTTCGTATATACTTTAATTTGTAAAAATAGCATTCATATATAATTTAATCATAATAATAAATATTTACATACATTTCTTTTTTGCACTAGCTACATACTTACATTTGAAATGCCGACCAGTTGCTCGGCACCTGGTTGCAAGTGTAACTACAAGTCTGAAGATCGTGTGACTCTTTTCAAGATGCCGCAGAAACCAGATCAACTTAGACACGCTTTGGTTCGGGCACTCCGCAGATATGATTTAGACGAGTTAAAGGTTGTTTACGTCTGCCCCGAAGCACTAGGACTGAAGATATCGAGTACACGCACAAGATTCCCAACGGAGATGGTACTTTTCGCGAAATCCCTAGAGTGAACCCAAAGCTGAAGGATGATACTGTACCAGTCTTTCTACCAAGATGTCCTCATACTCCCAATCTGCAGCTAAGCGAAGTCGTCGGTCTCTCGACTCAAAAGATGACGAGTTCCTCAATCAAGCTTTGACACTTAGCCTGAGATCTGATCTAGAAGAAAAAGATATTCAAGGTTAGCTGCTTCCAGGAAATGCAAGGTAAGTTATCACTTATTTCTTTACCTAAAACCTGGTCATTATGGTGCCCAGATGAGCATAGCTTGATTTTTATATGTCCTAGTTTAGAGAATTCTAGTATATTAGTTGATGTTTATTTGGTAGTAACGTTCGATCTTTCTATCAAGGCCTTTTGTAAAAATGAGATTTTTCCACATTCGCTCAGTTGCCTAAGTGATATTCGACAACTTGAATCACTTGTGAATGAAATTTCTAGTGCGCGTTATCGATGTGAGCCATATAAGAATTCTGAATTACTGTTTCCCATATATCATCAGCGAATGTTCATATCCAACAAGCCATTGATATTATGCATACCAGTTCAGATGTGAAAACATCTGAGCATCCAGAAATTTGTCGACTCCAATTCATTCAATGCCAGTTAGAAAACAGTCTTGTTCCCAAAAATAGACGTAGATACAACATACTCACACAAATATTATCTCTTAAAACACATCTGATCTCGCCAGCTTGTTATAAGTATCTCCAGCACATGCCTTGCCTATCACTTCCTCACTTCAATACTTTAGAAAAATTGTACTCTACATTTGGGCTCGAAAATGAATTCTTTCCATTCCTGAGGCAAGCAACGTGTTCTTTTTCGAATGAACGAAAACATGTCATCCTTCAAATGGATGAAATTCACGTAAAACCCGGTACAATAGAACTCGGTTAGTACGTACTCGGGATACAACGTACTTCGGTTTAGTACGTACTCATTTCTCTGAACCAGAATTCATTTATTATATAGATTCCTATGTAATATCAACTCGGTTAGTACGTACTTACTGATGGTACGTGCTTTTTTCCGCTTCCTGGAGGGGTACGTACTAACCGAGATCTACTGTATATCATACAAGGGAGGCAAAATTATAGGATCCAATATATGTCCAGATAATCCTACGAAAACTGTAATTGCTATCATGGTGTCTAGCCTTCAGAAAAAATGATCCTGCATTGTTCGTCTGTTACCATGAAGGGCCAGCGAGGAAAATTCTAGTCGAGCTTGCTTTAAACTCAATAGTAGGTAGCAATGATTGTGATGTCTGGGAAAATACATGTCCTTCCTGCAATATTCCTCGTTTTTCGATTCTACGTAGGTTGTTATTTATTTCAGGAAATTGTACAAGTATGATAGCTAATAAATTAAAAAATTATAATTTCATGGTACATAGTATGTAGAGCAGGGGTTCTTAACCGAAACAATCATGTTATCCCCTTGCGAAATTACTAATAGACATCCTTCCCCTCCCCTGACTAATCAACATTAAATTGTATTATAATATTCTTTAAACCAACGGTCTGAATATTAGAGTAGATTCGAGCAGATTCTAGTATTAGCATTTAATGTGACACTTGCATATTTTTTTCAGATATTATAAGGTTTACCCAATTTGATAAATAAATTTCCCAAAAAAATCCACCAAATTCCCTCCTAGGGGGGAATTCCCCCCCGGTTAAGAACCCCTGATGTAGAGGAATTGAAAAACGTAAATTGAAAGTAACTCTTAATATCCTTATATTTTTATATAGTGTGTTTAACTTTATTTTTCTTTATTTAGTTCAGCTGTAAGCGCGGCCAACCTTTCTCACATCCCAGTAACTCAACCCTCAATTTGTTAATCGGAGACAACAAAAGCGCTAAAATGATCGAAAGAAAGTTTATGTATTGTAAAACTGTTTTAATACATTATTAATTGTCATTGTATTAGTATTGTCTTGTTTATTTCAATTATTTAAATGAAATATATGATATCACTTCAACTCTCAATATAGTATAGTATGATGGAGACATTTAAAATAGAAATTAATGAGGGTTAGATCAAATGTGAACGCTCAAGGCCATCACTCAAATCATTATGTACTAAAATTACCACGAAATATTGAAAAGTTGGTATTTCATTGTTCGGCTTCGATCGCATCCCTGGTCCAAATTTCACATTCTACTGTGAGGCCTGAGTTAAGTAGGCCATGGCTAAACTTTAGGGGGTTAGCTCATAAAAATCAAAATAAATATCGTCCAACTAGTATAATCAGATGGTAGATCGCTCAGTAATATAATAAAATTAACAATTAAAAATTTTGCCGTTTTTTTACGACAGGAAATGTTTTTCGAGGGCGATATCTTTAAAAAATCATGGCAAAATATTTTTCTTAATATTCTAACAATACGCATTTATTATACTTAATACCCCATTGAATTTGTGTTACATCAGAGCTAATTCACTAATCCGAACGAACGACATTGGTACAGAGCTGTTTGGATTAGCGAGTGTGTACTGTATATTATGGTGTTTCAAAAAATTGGAAAGTTTGAATCTTTTCAAATACATAGTTTCCATTGATCACCAAATATCCACCATATATAATTCAAGGAATTTGAAGATGATTTTGTGGTCAAGCAAGGTAGGCTCCGCATCGTGCAGATTTATAATGGGATCTTTCCGGCTTGGGACTTAATGTTGCAAACGCGAACTTCTGATAGAAGAAGAAACTAGTAACGTTATTTTTTATGACAGGCGCCGCTTCCCTTGCTTGCGCTGCACAGTGATTTTTTGACATGGAGCTGGACAATATTTGACCTCTTCTGATCATAAAAACGTTTTTATCGTGTTCAACAAACTCGAGAACCTAGGTAACTGTATTTGCAGCTAAATATTCCGAGTAGAATTAGAAATATGATGTAGCATATACAGTTGAATGACTAAATATAGTTTGAGAAATTTTGTGGTTTCATAATCATTCATCAGTTCATACTCGTGTTACTCGTTTGGTTTATATCAGAATGAGCTAAAACTTTCAGTGTCTAATTATAGTTTGAATCATCCTCAAACTGTTGAATACTACTTATATAATTGATTGACCTTCAGTATAATTTTCATTGAAAGATAAGATTCGTTGAAAGTGTCTGAACTGATAAGTTCCTGGTATTGGTAATGCGTAAACTTATGGTGTCGTCTCGTGTCGTGTTAGTAGTCCTATTTTTCTATAAAGTTTAATTAATTAACTTGAATTTTAACCACTTTCCAGCCCCGCGCAAGTGGAAATTTCCAGTATATAAATGCTCGCCATGAATATTACATACAAATTGGTACTATTTATTTATTACGACCAAAATGATTATAGCGGAAAAGGTCATTGAATCTGAGCTATCAATGGAAACAAAAAAGCCCTTTATCCCAATAAACCTTAAAAACGAGCGAGCAAGGCCTCAATCCGCTTTTAAATTTAATCGACTCTTTCGCTGTCAAAGAAGAAGTTGATCCGAAAATAATTGCCACCTACGCTCTAATGCTCATATCTATTCTCTCTAAATATGTAAATACTTCTAGTGTTTACAAACAAATCATAGCCAAGGGGTCATTTGCAAATGAAATAATTCCCATGCCTATTGATAAGTTAGCATTCATGCTTGACCTCCTTGAAATAGGAAGGCGAAAATATACCAACTTTAAACGTCTTTGTAAATCTGAAAACATTATATTCCCATCCTATTCTAAACTAGCACAATATCGCCATAATGTCAGCTTAACTAATGAGTTTGTATTCGTGCATAATGAGATGAATTTAGCGATCGGCATTGCAGTATCAATAAATGCAAAAATAAATGCATCCTACATCATACTTTAATGCGCATGTTCGAAACACTGCCTTCACTTTCGGATTCTCAATTTCCTTTAGCCATCAATTCCCGACTGCCTTGATGGCTCAGGGTGTCATCAAATTTACAATCAATATGAATCAAACCCAATATCCAGCGCAAAAAACGTACATACTATTCGCGTTTAAATCACTCTTCATTTTGGAATCAGATAACAGTCAAGTGTGGATAAATAATATCCCGAATTCACAATTTGGAGTTAGGCCTATTCTATTAACGGCCCAGAAAGAGTCCATCGATAACGTCAAGTTCATCATGGAAAATATCATCAACCCAGAAGTGAATACCATTGAACAATTGGGTTTACAGTTCCCACAAGGTCACGTCCATGTAAAGATCATTCGTAGCATTCTTGGTGGGAAAATGAGTGGGATTTTAAGTGGTGCTGGAGGTGCGCACTGTCAATTATGTACGGCAAGTTTCAAAGACCTTAAAGACATCGAAATGGTTAGGGCTGGTTTCCCGATTAACAGACATATTTCTGACGCAAAGGAACTGTTTGGATACTTTGATAGGACGAGTACCTTAGCCTTACTTCTACCCTAAGGTTGGGAATAACGGACGAACCAATTTCAGAAGTAAACACATGGCAGCTTCACCGCTTCACAGCTATACATGTGTTTTTTGATGGTACCTATATGCTATTAATATATCATTTACAAGCTGGATGATCGATATGGTCACCTACATCGAAGCATATTGAGACTTCAAGAAAATTTTGCAGTGAATTCCTTTTTGAGAAAACTGGTTTAAGGATTGATCAACCTTCAAGTGATGGTGGACAACTTTAACCGGAATTGTCGCTAGACATTGTGTTTTGAATAAAAACAATTTCATATTCCATGCATCCATACTTGTTCCAGCCGAAATTAGAGTTGAGTTGGGTCTCATTCAAATAATCTCTCTACAATTTTAATGATTTATAACAGCAGCCACGAAATTGATCCTGAGAAATTGGAAACTCTAGCCAAAGAAACTTATGAAATCATTCTTACCACCTTTCCATGGGTCAACATAACACCTTCTCTACACAAGCTTCTAGCCCAGTGTGTTGAATTGATACAGGACTGTAACGATGGCTACGGTTTAAAGGAATATTCAGAAAAAGCGGTAGAGTTCGTCATAAGCTAATCCGACGATTCAGACACCATCTCTCCCGAAATAATTCATTCACTTCTAACATCAAAAATGTATTTACTCATTTTCCGCTAGCACATCTTAATGGTTGACCTCCTTCTACACAGTATAAAGTTTGGAACATACGAACGAATGCTCCCAAATTGAATCATAGATAGTTTAACATTTTGCTACCCCACAGGACCAAAAGAAAGTTGAAAGGACAAAAATTGTAAAATTGATAGATCTATAAAAAAGTCCCCAAAAGCCGAAAAATTTTTTTTTGTAAATCAACAATAAGAATACCAAATTATACAATAATAAAATCTATCCTACATTTCTCGCATGATAAACAACAATTGTTGGAAATTTCAGCCTTCTATCTCAATCCAATTTTGACTTGAAGTTAAATATAAAAAACAAATTAAATAGGTCATTAAGCATAACAAAAGCATTTAAAGGCTTATATTTATATTTACACGAATGATTTTTAAATATTCCAACCAAATTTGGGAAAATATACAAGTTAAATTTCATTTCCTTGAGTCCTCCTAATCCCGAATATTTTTCGATAATTGTGAAAAATAATTCACATTATTATTACTACAATGTAAAATCTATCAGTTTGTAGTGAATAAGGAGTATCTAAATAGTATATTAGGAAGTAGAACAAGATTCTACGACTTCCAGTTTCCAATTTAGGATTTTCGACAATGCTACATTAATCATCACATGACTACGGATTTAAAATTTAACATTACTTTTGTATGTAGAGCAAATATGATTATTGAATCCTAAATATATCGTGATAAAAAGTATTTTAGCAAGTGAGAGCTAAGAATTTGTCTTAGATTTACAGAAATAGAGAAATATCTCCTTTCGGACCCTAAATCGGGAGTTTTGACCAAATCTGGAGGTCCAAGGACAGAACTTCCAAAATAATTATGTAAAGTTTTCAAATTTTCAATATAGATTATGAATGACAATTGTAAATATTTTTTAGCTTAATATCATCACTTGGACGCATTTTTCTTTATCTGATTCGCCATTTTCTAATATATTCTCCATAGAATTTGTTCACAACAAAGTCAATGATAAGTTGAGAAATATATAGTTTTTGACATAGGGATGTTTGAAGAACCTATCATATATTTCCTTTCTTAGAAGGTGGGAGAATTGTTCATCCTAGATTTAAAGTTCCTATCACATTGAATGAACTATCTGTGTGAATGTCACTAAACAGAGTGCTTTAGCCAAACTTATACAGGGTGCTAAGCTTTTAGTTTGGGATGAAGCTCCTATGATACATAAACATGCTGCTGAATGTATAGATCGGACATTGAGAGATCTCTGCTCCAATGATCTACCATTTGGTGGCAAGGTTATTGGATTTGGAAGTGACTTCCAACAAATCCTACCCATCATTAGGCGTGGATCGAGGGCCGAGGTCGTATCAGCCTGCTTTAACAGATCTTCACTTTGGCACCATGTCAAAGTGATGAAATTAACCATAAATATGCGTCTTCGAATGGATTCATGTCAGGATCATGAAGAGGTGAGTAACTTATCTGACCTTTTATTGAGGGTAGGAGAAGGTACTGAGCCTCATGATGAAAACAACATGATTCATTTAGATCACAAATATGTAGTACGTGGTGAGTCTATTGCAGACTTAGCCACTGCTATATATGGTAACATTAAAGAACACTTTAATGATCGTGATTACATCACGCCGCGTATTATGATGTCTCCTAAAAATGAGACAACTGAAACGATAAATAAATACGTGATTGATCAACTTCCTGGAGAAGCAAAGTTATTACTGAGTGCAGACTCAGTAGATACCAGTCAGGCAGCTATGTATCCTACTGAATATCTTAATTCTATTACGCCTACGAACTTGCCTCCACACCGCCTCTACCTTAAGGAGTATGCGTCAATTATACTATTGCGCAGTCTCGATCCCACGAATGGGATGTGTAATGGCACCCGATTACTAATTAGAGCATTTTTAAACAATGTTATAGATGCTGAATTTTCCACAGGTATCCATTGTGGCAAACGAGTGTTCATTCCTTCGCATTGTAATGACTCCTTCTGAAACAGATTTTCCATTTGTTCTCAGACGGAAACAGTTTCCCATTCGCCCTGCCTATTGTATAACAATTAACAAAGGGCAGGGGCAGAATCTAGAATCTGTTGGTATATTTCTACCATCTCCTGATGCTATATTCAGTCATGGGCAATTGTACGTTGCCCTGAGTCGAGTTAAGAACCCTAAGGGCTTGAAATTCATGGTTTGCGGAGCAAACTATCCCACTTTGGGTGGCGTTTGGATTAGGAATGTGGTCTATCGTGAAGTATTCCAAAACCACATTATCAATCCATCCCTTAATGATACCATGGATCTTTCTCAAATGAATATATCATTGAGTGAAATTTCGTTTTCTACTGCAGACTTTAGGAGTCGCTCTGAGGATGACAGGGATGACAGGGATCCAGTTCCCAGTCAACCCTCAATTCCTATTAGAGCAGCAGTATGTCTAACAGGTACTGTCAATCGCTTCTCATTGGACATGAGGACTCAGTTAGCCATAAGTATTGACATGGATCCTGAGTTGATTGCAGCCTATGATAACACTTTTGTGGATATTATTGATAGCTGTTTAGGACTGTATTCTAGATCCCTACGAATACGGCTATCACAAATGTTTAGGGACGGTTTAAATCTGTCCTGTCATTGGGGACGGTAATTGTCATCACCGTTCTTTATCCCATATCATATTTGGTACTGAGAAACATTACGACGATTTGAAATCAAAATTGATTACAAAATTCCGTAATAGTCCAGAACACACCTTAAATGTCATGTACATGTTAGGCATTACAAGTGAAGAGGAGTTGGACGATCATTATGTGCTAATCAACACTCCAAACGAATGGGGTACAAATGTAGAATTAGCTATTTTTGGTGCTCTAGTACATCTAGATATTTTAGTGATCAATGCAAATAATAATGATCACCAGTTTTGGAGGGTGGACACCATTTATGCACACAATATTGTGCCCACTATATCCCTGTACGACCCTACCTTTAATGGTCAGAGGTTGGGTGTAGTACTACATCGACTACACAACAGCGACATGCTATACCATTTCGATCCATTTTATTATAGTAGCTCATTGGAATTTTTGTACAGACGAATTCAGGATTTGAAAGCTGGCTAGCTGGATTTCCTGTAAGTGGCACTTTTCTTGACGTTATGTCATGTGTGGCTGCTTTGAGCGCCTCTGATTCTATTTTGAGCTACTTTAAATGGCGAAATTACCACCATCTGTATAATCATCTCGACAAATCTCCTATTTTGTAAGTATATTATTATTAGTTAAAGTAGTATCGACTCATGGAATATATTATTCTCTCTAAAATAGTGTAAAGACATCCTATAATACCTCATTCAACACGATTAGATGACACCAAATACAATTATTCTATTACTGATTCAATTGATGGTAATTACAATTCATTGCATTTGCTATGAGAACATTTCAACTGCTTATAGGTATGTTTTTTAATTAATAGATTTATCCATATATATTTTGAAGGCGATATATCAGTGTGATATCTATTATCATGCACTATTTAGTTAATAATTTTATACCACGAGACGGATGTACGCTCTCTTACATGCTGATACACCACGAGACGGATGTACGCTCTCTTACATACAGATATACCACGAGACGAATGTGTACTCTCTTACATGCAGCTACACCACGAGACGAATGTACGGTCTCTTACATACAGATACACCACGAGACGGATGTACGCTCTCTTACATGCAGATATACCACGAGACGGATGTACGCTATCTTACATGCAGATACACCACGAGACGGATGTGCGCTCTCTTACATACAGATATACCACGAGACGGATGTACGCTCTCTTGCATGCTGATACACCACGAGACGGATGTACGCTCTCTTGCATGCTGATACACCACGAGACGGATGTACGCTATCTTACATGCAGATATACCACGAGACGAATGTGTACTCTCTTACATGCAGCTACACCACGAGACGGATGTGCGCTCTCTTACATACAGATATACCACGAGACGGATGTACGCTCTCTTGCATGCTGATACACCACGAGACGGATGTACGCTCTCTTGCATGCTGATACACCACGAGACGGATGTACGCTATCTTACACACAGATATACCACGAGACGATTAAGATACAATGTTATAGAACTCTTTATGCACATATATTTAATTTTTATATTAAATGATGAACTGTTAAAATGCAACAACCATATAAATGTGAATTATTCCAGAATCAGCACAACTTATTTCTTTTCAGATCAAAGGTTTTAATAAAATTCATTAATTACAATGACTGGAACACCGGAAGAAATAATTACTGATAAACCGGAGGAGATAACAGCAGAAACACCGGAGGAAATAATGAGTGAAACGTCTGAGGAGACGTTTTACGAGCCACGGCCACGGGTAAAGAAAAGGAGAGGACGAAGAGGAGGGAAGAAGAGAGGGGCAGAAATTGCAATATCTTTTAAGAAAATAAAATTGCTTGAAGATAAAATAGCGGTGAGCTTTTGTGCGATTATTATAACTAATATATAACTAATATACGTATATATGATAAATACAAATTGCCTAATTAGGGGAAAATCAGCAGTACCGATCAAGGAATTTAAATTGGAATTTCAATTTAAATAAGGTAAGCGTAATTTCCAAATCGTGAAAACAGGCATCTTAATTATTTTGCAAAATTATTTTCTATTTTTTAGATCATGTAATAAAACATTTAGGTTGTGATTTAGAAAAAGTAAGTTGAATACTTAGTCTTTTTATTGTCTAAATTGTCATTTATAATACATTTTATATAGTTTCTGCAATATATCAATGAAAATCTGATCAATGGAAATCTGTTCACAATTTACTTAATTCAGGGAGTATTTAAGTAATCTTACAGTAATCTTTTAATTAAATACATTAATTTAATGAGATAAGAATCCCATCATATCCAATAGATATTTTCGATTACTTAGAGTGATGCAATTAATGGAGCTACACGATCACTTACAGTGTTGCAACAGATGGAGCTACTCGATCACTTAGTGTTGCAACAGATGGAGCTACTCGATCACTTACAGTGTTGCAACAGATGGAACTACTCGATCACTTACAGTGTTGCAACAGATGGAGCTACTCGATCACTGATATAAAACCTAACGTGTTATATGGACATCTTATTTGATCATTAATATTGATGTATTTATTTCTATATTTTTCTGATAAATCACTATAATCATGTAAAGACAAATAAATAAAATATCAAATCATAAATTAGTTTAATTGCAAATAAATGGAATTAAGATATTGAACGAAAATATAATCTAACAACAATTTGTTATCTCCCATATTTAATCAATGGTGACAACAGGCGCCTCTGGCGGACACAAAGTGTCCGCCAGCGCGCAGCCCAAGCAAGCGAAGCGCGCTTGTACATACAAAATATCAAAAGAATAGTTAATCACAATATTGAAACTTGAGAGACAGACTTGACTTAGCTTGAGGGGCCGACTTGAATTAGCTTGAGAGACAGACTTGACTTAGCTTGAGAGACAGACTTGACTTGACTTGACTTGACTTGAGACCTGAGACTTGAGGCATCATAAGGGAACAATATACTTCTACAAGTAATAAGGAACAATGACACTCCGGCCTTTCAATAGGATATAGTCACACATTCCGGACTTCTACACCCTGTGAAGTCGACTAAATAAACAAAGAATGTATTAAATTAGTTCTTGAATTTAGCAAGTTTACTATTATCTTGTTCCAATACTAGTGCATTATATATACTTAGGTCTTAACATTATTACAATGTTCTAGTTCCATAGTAGCAATTGCCAAATGAATAATATTAGTACGGGAAGGGCTAGAATGAAAGTTTTAAATTTCTGCTGAGGGTGCAGATATATCGTCGTTAAACGACTATTCTTCCCTACCCAATTCACATTGAACATTTTCTAAATATCATTGATGAATTTCAAGAACTCAACAGTTTGGTCCTTGTCTACAATGTTCTTTTCCATGATATAAGCTAACAGTCCGGCTGAAGTTGGGTAAACGAAAACCTTACGGGCCAAAATTACATTTTGCCTTTCCAAGCTGACAACCAGCAGGCTTTCGATGTTAATTTGGAGTACGTTTATACAAATTGCACTTATCCGAATTAAAAAGGTACTTATGCCCATGTTTTTGTTGTAACGAGGAATGCATTCACTAAATTTAGGGAAGGTAAACACTTTTTCTAGTCTTTTAAATTCAGTCAATTGTTTCTACCCAACTTGAGTATGTGTATGCATGATTTCAGAATAATTACATTACCTAAGAAATAACTCACCCTTGGAATTTTGTTGTTTTGGTAGTCTTCACAGGTCTTGGACTGGCTCAATACCATTTTCACGAAGAGCAGCATAATTTGTGAAATTGAAAAACATCATGAAGTTTACCTCTTTGTAATTGGAAGTAAAGTCATGCGCGACACAAGACATCTCGTCCAAATATTAATTCATGCAATCAGTGTTGTCCTGTGAGGTATTATAATTGAGTAATAGAAATAATATGCAGCAAAACACTACATTAGTGCAATACACTAATGTTGTATGTGAAGTAAATATAAATATTGTGGTTACACAATCTTTTCAAAATGATTATTTAAACAACCATGAACTCAAAATATGAGATAATTATATATTTGATAATAACTGTTATTTAATTAGCGGTTTAGGATTGAAGTATTTAACCAATCCATGGGACTAATTTTTTGGTGATTGCCATTGCCTTAGTATATAGAATGCTATGGCCTATCAATGCTTTAATTTGCCCTTAATAGCTCATTTTACATTGTTCTTAACATTTAAACTTAAAATCTCTATATCTCGGCACTTTAAAATTTCAAAATTGACCTTTTTCAAAATAAAAAAAGTCGGAATTGGTTTGTGATAGAGGGTTGGAATTTCAAGAGTTGTTCCATATTATCAGGCAATGAACGTAGGACCACTTGATTTTCGATATCTTATAACTTAGTGATATTACAGTACACCCTCGGTTATCCGAACACCTCCGTTTGTTAGCTCAAAGATTGGTGTTCGGATAAGTGAAATCGTTCGGATAAGCGAAATACGTATTTTACGCTCTTAAATGCACATGTACCAACTTAGATGTTATTAAAGAACGTATTATGATTTGAATACTACTTACACGTATGTATAGCCAAACAAATTGACAATGGTACGCACAATTTTTGGAATATACATTTTTAAGGAATTGATTTATTAAACATTATTTCAGTTATCCGAACACATATTTCAGTTATCCGAACACATTATTTCAGTTATCCAAACACATTATTTTCACAAATTCGATTGAAAAGTATTTGATAAAATGAGTGGTACTCGAACACACTGTTCGGATAATCGAGGGTCTACTGTATTGCTGATTTAACAAAAAAAGGGTTTTTTGGCACTTCTTTTTCAGACCCATATAAAATAGAATTTTTGTTATTTTTATTTTATTTTGGTCCTATGAGGTAGCAAATATGATAGACTATCTAGGATTCGATTTAGGAGCATTTTTTCTTGGCATGTCCTATAAAATATTTTAGTTGCCGGGGCACTACCATTTAGATGTGCTAGCGAGAAACGAAAAAAACAGACTTTGAGACACGATATCTCAAAAACTAGAAATTAGAATCAAAAGACTGCTTAATGATACCGCCACGGTATTTATTTTAATTTTTATGAGTTAACCCCCTAAAGTTTAGCGTTACTAGAAATTGAAATATTATTGGAGGTTTTTGACGCAATCACAAATTAGTTTTTAACTTATTTGATATTTTTTTATGATATGTACCTTAACATTGTTTTAGCACATTTGGAGATTATATAACACGATGATTTAGAAGAATGGTCAAATAGGGAGTTCATTTATATAATGATCGAGAAATCGGCTGTTTGATATCAAATATTTAGCGATCACTGGATCAGAAATATAATTCTGATCGTATCAAAAAAAATATTTTTTCTGATCCGAACATTTGTTCTTGAAATATCGCTTATTATAGGTAAAGTTCGGTCATAATATCTCTCTATGGTCCCTAATGATGCCGATGTCATATCTTAAAAGCTATTGAAGATATATAATCTATTATATTCTTAAGGATACCGCCCTCGAAAAAACATATGATTTGGCTTACAGCATTCGATAAAAGTAGAGCTATAAGAGATGTTAAGCGTGGGGAGGTATCTCCATCAAGAAATACTGGCACATTCCAAACCGTTTTTGATTCTCATTTCTAGTTTTTGAGATACAATGTCTCAAAGTCTGTTTTTTCGTTAGAATTATTTCTCAATAAGGTCCATATCATAAAAAAATATCAAATAAGTTAAAAACTAATTGGTGATTGCGTCAAAAACCTCCAATAATTTTTCAATTTCTAGTAACGCTAAACTTTAGGGGGTTAACTCATTAAAATTAAAATAAATACCGTGGCGGTATCATTAAGCAGTCTTTTGATTCTAATTTCTAGTTTTTGAGATATCGTGTCTTTGATAATAATGGCACTACACCCTATGGAATATTAAGTTTAAGATTTTTGTCATATGATGACGTAGCATTTTTCGAAAATCCTAACTTGGAAACTAAAAGTCGTAGACTTTCGCTCTAACTTCCTAATATACTTTTCGGAAGCTCTTTAACCATTCTAACCTGATAGATTATACTTCCTAGTGCTAGGAATATGAATTATTATTCACAATTATCCCAAAACATTCGGGGTTAGGGGCCTCAAGGAAATTTGTGGATTTTCAGGGTACTCTTGCTATTTTTTGTAAATATTTGGTTCAAATATTCCTAAATCAGCAGTATAAATGAGAACAAATGTCTGTGAATGCTTTTGTTCATTATTAATAACTCATTCTACATTCTTCTTAACATCTAAACTTAAAATCACTATATCTCGGGATTCTAATATTTCAAAATTGACCATCTTACAGAATTTTAACTCAAAATTGGTTTGAGATAGAGGTTTGAAAATTTCAAAAGTTGTTCCATATCATTAGGTGATGAACGTAGGACCACCATTTTTTTGAGATATTTTAACTCGGTGATTTTATTCCTGATTTCCCCAAAAAACAGACATTTTTGCCCTTTTTTTCGGACACCGATAAAATTTACAATTTTTGTCATTTTCACTTTCTTCTGGTCGGTCCTATGAAGTTGCAAATATGGTAGACTATCTATGATTCGATTTTGGAAGCATTTGATTTCTTGGTATGTCCTAAACAATTCCTTGAGTGCCCGAATTTCTACCATTAAGTGTGCTAGCGATAAACGAAAAAAACAGACTTTGAGACATTGTATCTCAAAAACTAGAAATGAGAATCAAAAACGGTTTGGAATGTGCCAGTATTTCTTGATGGAGATACCTCCCCACGCTTAAGGATACCGCCCTCGAAAAACCTTGCCTGGCGTAAAAAAAATGGCAAAATTTTGTATTTATAATTTCATTTTATTACTGATCGGTCTACCATTTGATAGCACTATTTGGACGGATTTAAAAATATTTTTTGTGAGATAACCCCCTAAAGTTTAGCGTTAATAAAAATTGAAAAATTATTGGAGGTTTTTAACACATTTACCAATTAGTTTTCAACTTATTTGATATTTTTTTAATAATATGGACCTTAACATTGTTTTAGCACCTTTGGACATTATATAACACAAAGATTTAAAAGAATGGGCAAATAAAATCCAAACAAAATAGCTCTATAAGGGAGTTCATTTATATAATGCTCGGGAAATCGCAAGTTTGATATCAGATATTTAGAGATCACTAGTCAGAAATAAAATTCTGATCGTTTCAAAAAAAAATTTTTTCGGATCCATTTATTCTTGAGATATCGCTTATTATAGGTAAAGTTCGGGCATAATATCCCTCTAAAGTCCCGAAAGAGGACGATTACATATCTTAAAAACTATTGTAGATATATAATATATTATATCCTTAAATAAAAGGATATATGCGAAAATATATAGGTTCCTCGAACATTCCTTTGTCAAAAAATAATTAATTCTCGACTTATCATTGATTTAGTCGTAATACAAATTCTATGGAGAACTTTGAATCTGTTAGAAAATGGCAAGTCTAATCATTAAATATGTGTCCAAATAAATGGTCGAATCCGAACAATTTTGTTTTTTAAACGATCAGAATTTTATTTCTGATCGCTAAATATCTGGGATCAACCTTGCGATTTCCCAGCATTATATAAATGAACTCGCTTATGGAACTATTTTGTTTGCACATTCTTTTAAATCTTTGTGTTATATAATCTCCAAAGGTGCCAAAACAATGCTAAGGTCCATATCATTAAAAAAAAATCAAATAAGTTAAAAACTAATTGGTAAATGAGTCAAAAACCTCTAATATTTAACTCTAAACTTTAGGTGGTTAACTCACAAGAATCAAAATAAATACCGCCCAAATAGTGCTATCAGATGGTAGACCGATCAGTAATACAATGAAATTAGCAATACAAAAATTTTTTTAACGCCTGGCAAGGTTTTTCGAGGGCGGTATCCTTAAATAAAAGGATATATGCGAAAATAAATATAGATTCCTCAAACATTCCTTTGTCAAAAAATAAATATTTCTCGACTTATCATTGTTTTAATTGTAATACAAATTATATGGAGAACTTTGAATATATTAGAAAATGGCGAATCTAATCATTCAATATGTATCCGAATGTGGCTAATATGCTAAATAATGAATACAATTGTCGTTGATAATGTGTACAGAAAAATTGGAGAACTTTTGATAATTATTTTGAAAGTTCTGTCTTTGGACCTCCCAGATTCGGTCAAAAACCCCCATTTAGGGCACAAAAAGAGATATCTCTCTATCTCTGTAAATATAAGCCCAAATTATTAGTTCTCACTTCCTAATGTACTTTTTATAAGGGTACATATATGATCCATTGATAATAATTGCACTACATCCTATGGAATGTAAGTTTTAGATTTTTGTCATACAATGACGTAGAATTTTTTGAAAATCCTAACTTGGAAACTAAAAGTCGTAGACTTCTGCTATAACTTCCTAATATACTTTTTGGAAGCGCTTAATTCATTCTAAACTGATAGATTATACTTCGTAGTGCTAGGATTATAAATTATTATCCACAATTATCTCAAAATATTCGGGGTTAGGGGCCTCAAGGAAATTTGTGGATTCTCAGGGTACTTTTGCTATTTTATGTAAATTTTTGGTTCGAATATACCTAAATCACCAGTATAAATGCGAACAAATGTCTGTGAATGCTTTTGTTCATTTTTAATAATTCATTTTACATTGTTCTTAACATCTAAACTTTAAATCTCTATATTTCGGGACTTTAAAATTCCAAATTTGACCGTGTTTACAGAATTTGTCAAAATTGGTTTGAGGTAGAGGTTTGAAAATTTCAAGAGTTGTTCCATATCATTAGGCGATGAACGTAGGACCACTTTATTTTCGATATGTTTTAACTTAGTGCATAGCCTACTCTAATAATGCCTCACAGTAAAATAACCAAGGATGCGGTAATAGCCGAATGGATTAATACACGATTAGCCTAAAGTCGTCAACCAGGTAGGATAGGCATTAAGAATGTATTACCAGCATATATAAACATGGTATCAAAGTATATATATCCGTTGGAAAAATTTCGATTCGTCATCATATCATTGCGCAACAGGTCATTTTAAGCACGATTTTGGCAATTTTCTAAGCTGTTTAACCCTATTTCTAAATGATATTAAGGTGTGATTTTTGTGTAGAACTTAGATTAGTACGAGTTGATTTGAAAAATTTAGAATTTTTCAATGGAATGTTGTTACAATCCTGCGTTGCTATGATAAAGCATTTTGGTCAGTTTGGGCCATATCCTGCAAACTGTAAGAACTAGGTATTCAAATTTGATTTTATTTGATAGGCAATTGGCTACTTCCTATTAGGTAATAATACAATTTAAACTTCTAAATTCACAGACTATAGAGTTATGAGACAATTTAATGTTTTGGCCACATTCTTAAAATCAACCCATAACTCAAAACTCGTTGAATTTAGAAGTTCAAGTTATATTATCACCTAATAGGAAGTAGGCCATTGCCTATCAAACACGATCGAATTTGAAGATCTAGCTACTACAGTTTGCACGAAATGGCCCAAACTGACCAAAATGCTTTACCATAGCAACGCAGGAATGTAACAACATTCCATTGAAAAATTCTAAATTTTTCAAATCAACTCGTACTAATCTTGGTTCTACACAAAAATCACACCTTAATACCATTTAGAAATAGGGTTAAAACAGCTTAGAAAATCGCTAAAATTGTCCTTAGAATGACCTGTTGCGCAATGATATGATGACTAATCGAAATTTTTCCAACGGATATATGTACTTTGATATCATGTTTATATATGCTGGTGATACATTCTTAATGGCTATTCTGCATGGTTAACGATTTCAGGCTAATCGTGTATTAATCCATTCGGCTATTACTTCATTCCTAGTCCATGATTTTCAGTCTACTGTGAGGCATTATTAGAGTAGGCTATGCTTAGTGATTTTATTCCTGATTTCCCAAAAAACAGACATTTTTCGCGTTTTTGGCCCTTTTTTTCGGACACCGATAAAATTTACACTTTTTGTCATTTTAACTTTCTTTTGGTCCTATTAAATGGCAAATATGATAGACTATCTATTATTCGATTTTGGAAGCATTTGTTTCCTTTGTATGTCCTAAACAATTCCTTGAGTGGCCGGATTTCTACCATCAAGATGGGCTAGCGATAAACGAAAAAAACAGACTTTGAGAGGCTGTATCTCAAAAATTAGAAATGACAATCAAAAACGGTTTGGAAAATGTAAGTATTTCTTGACGGAGGTACCTGCCCACGCTTTTCATCTCTTATTGCTCTACTTTCATCGTATGTTGTAATCCAAATCATAAGATTTTTCGAGGGCGGTATCCTTAATGATTTCTTGAAGGTGATACATGCCTATGTTTATTGTTGGCCTTTCGTATAATAACTAACTTTTGACTTTTTCAACCGATTTATTTAATTTTTTCAGTGCAGATTTGAATCGCATAGTTATCTGCAAAACTGCATTAATGATAGAAATAATAGAACAGATGAATTTATTTTCAAAATAAAATAGTCATTTACAAAGAAGAAATCGGACACAATATGCTTGCAACATTTTAGAAAATTTACAAATTCTTTCATAAATTCGTGAAATATCAAATGAACAGAGATTTTTTTGAAATTTTGAAAATTGGTATAAATTCACACTAAAACACCCGAGGATTTTTTTTACTAATTTTGACATTATTTTTTCATAATTCTCTTTTTATTTGTATTATCAAAAATCTTTTTGTTCATTTTGTTCTACTCTTCGAGATCTATTAAAAAAAGTTTTCGCTTTTATGTTGAATATACAAAAAGTTATCACATTTATAAGTGCTGACAACGTCTCCGCTAATGGGATTTAAAAAATATTCATATATCTCACTCGATTTCCATAAGTTCTAACTGTTTTGTAATCCTTACTATTAAAACTCGATTAATGTGTCTATATATATATATATAGTCGAACCAGCTATAACGGTCACTCTATATAACGGTCACCTGTCTATAGCGGTCACTAATGAACAGTCTCGTCCGAAATTCCATAATATTGAACCTGTGTATAGCGGTCACCTGCTCAACGCGGCCAGCGGCCACCCGTTTGTAGTCCCTTACTGACTCTAAACTGTGTATAACGGCCACTAACTGTCTATATCGGCGATCACTTTTTCACCTTTTTATGTGTTTATTACAGGACCTGTTACGAACGATAAACAGGTTTCATGTAATTAGTTCAAGTAATAGAACTACATGTAGTAACTATGTTTCATTCTAGATAGGATTAAGACAATCACCTGTATATAACGGTCACCTGTGTATAACGGCCAATTTTATCCAGTCCCTTGGGTGGCCGTTATATACAGGTTCCACTGTATATATATATACAGTACCCGGACAAAAGTATTCGACCACCTCAGAAACTGCCATACAAATAGTGTTAAAGTGGGTCTATTCATAAAGCAATATGTTCTCAAACTGTAAGGAATATTCTATTTTTTATTTCAAATTCGTAAACTGCACATTCTAATTACTCATAATTGATAGCCTCAGCTTAATTACTAACTCCCAAGTTAATAAATATCAACATTTGATACTTGATGCTACTTGTCCCAAGTCACAGCCGTTGTATATGATGGCGTTTAGTGACACAAAGTGGCATAGGTTGATAATTTTCAACATAAGAATAGGTAATTGAGTTGAAACTCTCAATTATTAGTAATTAGAAATGTTTAGTTTACGAATTTGAAATAAAAAATAGAGTATTCCTTACAGTTTGAGAACATATTCCTTTATGAATAGACCCAATTTAACACTATTTGTATGACAGTTTCTGTGGTAGTCGAATACTTTTGTCCTGGTAATAAGATTAATGCATTATTACTTCCAAATATTATGTTATGTTGGATTTTGAAGGGATTTAGTGAGCGTCTCGAGTGTAACAATAATTATGGGACAAACTGTATGTAACATTTGATTAAGGGGCCACTAAAACAAGATATATATACAGTACCCAGAGCGGTATTGTTCAATAATTGATACTATACCCATTATTTTCTATGACTAACTTGCATCTGCACTTCATTGACTTGTAATATGGTTTTAAGTATTCCGGAGTTATAGATTCCCATAGTTCGAGCAGCTCCGACTTAATTTCCTTAATTTTCAAGTTCGAAAACGATTCCTCGATAACTTCTGTTTTAGCCAGGCGAATAAGTTCTCAAAGGATTGATATCTGGACTTTGACTGGGCCAATCCATCATATGTTTCTTCATATTTTGACACATTAATGTCTTCGCCACACGAAATGTGTGTTTGGGGTCATTATCTTGAATGAGAATCCAACTATCCCCATGGAATGCTCTCGCCTGATGGAGTAAATGCCACTTGAGTATTTCAACAAAGAATTGATCATCCAAGTTTCGTGTGAAAACACACAAAGGAAAGGTGCCCATCGATGAGAAAGCAGCCCAAATATGCAGTTTGGGTGAATGTTTCACCGTCGGAATAATGGTTTTCTTAACCTTTGTCCACATTCGTAACTTTCCATTTCGTTGCCAAAAAGAATAAACACTTCCATTTCGTTGCCAAAAAAATAAACACTGGTATCGTGCTGAAAACAGCACGATACCAGTGTTTATTCATATTTTGTTTAGCCCATTCCATCCTAAAGTGTCTGTTTTTTTTCAGATAGCATGGGGACACGCTTGGCAATAGGCTTACTATAACCCATGTCTTTCAAGCACCGATAGACAGTGCTCTTGGACACCTCCAAACCTCGCTTCTGGCTTATTTCTGACGCAATTTCACGAACTGGCTTCTGTTTCTCATGCTGAACATATCGTGCGCAACTATAATTGATTTTATTCCTAACATTGCACAGTGGGGCAAAATGGCAGTTTACAACGATTAGGTATTTAGAGGCCAGGTAGGCAATCTAAATGTATTATCAGCATATAGGTTTTCGATACCTGGGAATCGAATGGCATATTCAGCTCGGTTGTATGGCTTTATATGTGCGAGTTATGACGTCATCGTATTATGCCCAGTTTTTAATTTTAATGAAAAAGTCATTAATAACCCTAAGATGGCTTGGGGTCAAAGGTATAAATAGAAAAAACCCACTTTCATTTTCATATTCAATTCACTTTCAATTCAACTTTCACTTTCAATTCAACATTCCTAGCCAAAGTTGAGTTAATGGATAAGGATAGACCTATGAAATGTATTATCAGCCTATATATTATCGATATCAGGGAATCGAATAGTGTATTCAACTCAGTTGTATGACTTCATATGTGCGAAATATGACGTCATCGTATTTTGCTATTTAAAAATTTCAATGAAAAAGTCCTTAATGGATGAAGATACCCATGAAATGTATGTCCACATCTGGGAATCAATTTTGTCACTTCAGTTGTATGACTATGATAATTGGCATGACGTAATCATAATTACAGGAAAAATGGTAAACCACGAAGCATTCCATGAATCAATACTATATGAGTATATTCATACTATATCTACTTGTAATTCTTTACACACACATAAATAAATCAAGATTATGATGGGATCTCTGATACTAAACTAAAACTAACATGTATTTGTATAATCAAATTACTATTTCCCTACCATGCAATCTTTACATCCTTCGTGATCTTCACTACACAACAGCAAGTTTTCCACAATCAAATCCTGGAGAGATAAATTTTGATCATGTTTAGTTTTGCTAACCATTGAAAGTCTATAGTTATCTAAGACGGGATCACTCTGAGTTGTCAACCTAACAAGGATATCTTTTATGTTCATTTCGAAAGAGAACTATCTTGATAGGTGTTCTCTAAACTTTCTGACATATTTATTCAATGCTTCTAGACCCTTTTCTGAAAAATCCTTAAGACCAAAGCCATTGTTATATTTCTCGATCAGTTCCGCGGAGTGGGCCAGTAATTTGTGAAGTGATGAGTAATATTCGCCCAATGGAAGTTCACTACAATAAACTCATAAGTATCATTGCAAAGAATGTTCAATTGTATAGTTCGATTTTGTGGCTGCTGTTAAAACCCTTAGAATAGCAGAAAGATTGTTTTGTAGTGTTTTAATTATTTCCTGATCTTGTTCACAAATGATTGATGTTGCCCACTTAGAGAAGTCCCGTTTATCAGAAAAGCAATCTCTTGCAACATTTCCAGTGGTAGTGGTACCTCCATCGCAGGATGGAAGATCAATTTGATAACCAGTTTTTTCTGATAACAAGGTTCTCATTCGCTTCATGGAATTCTGTATCTTTGGAGATGTTGGAGACCATTTATGTAAGCCTGCATCGAGATGGTATATCAATAACATTAACCACCTGAAAACACATAAATAGCTGTGAAGAGGTGATGCTGGAATAATATTTTTAGTAGAGGTTGGTGAGTTAAGCCAAATCTGGAATTAGAGTCTAACCTAAGAAATTCGTCTATATCGACGTCATTAAATATTGCAATCGCATCTTGTATCTGCCAGTTAATCGGGAATGAAGATCTTATTAGTTCAAGATCTTTGAGCTGAGCATGTGTCATAGTGCATAATTGGTGAGAATCGCCACCAGCACCACTCAATACTTTTGACATTTTACCATCGAACATAGTACGACGTACTTTCACATTACAGTGGCCACCTGATAAATTCATGCCATCTTTTTCGAGCCGCATTGTAGGAGGATTAATAAATTCCTTCATTAGAAATTCAATTGTTTCAATGAACTCATTCTTTGCCAATAGATGGGTCGAGTGGAATAGGGAGAATTATGAAGGCTGTTGTGCCATAGTGTAGCATTGTTTCTGTCCTTAATCGAGAGAACCTTGAAAGCAAACAGTAGAAAGTTTTTAGTTGTGAAATTCGGGTTGTTGTTTATTTGATTGTAGATTCTATGACTTCCTGAACCATCTAGCCCATCTGCAATTTCTACTTCCATTGGGTATTGATCTTGATTCACTACAATCGTTTGTAGAATCCTTTCAGTGGTGTGTTGTATCATTTCAATATATGGGTAACTTGCACCAACAGTGAGCCCTTTAGTTTCAATCATTATAATTCGATTTGAAAGAGAGATTTCAGATCGAAACGAAGCAATTTTTTTATAGGTTGGAAAAATAATCCCCTCGGGCTTGCATAATTTTCGATTATTGGAGTATTTCCTTTACCAATTTCCAAAGTATCAAGCAGGAAAGCAGATTTGTCAATCGATAATTGTTTTTGTGGCTGGACAAATGTGCCTGTGTCTAAAATTTCAGAACAAACATGAGATACCTTTCTGTCATGCTCAACATTAGAAATCAATTTGAGTGCATAATTTGCAATACTTTTTCGTTTACACCTTCACGATTAGCAATAAACTTTATATGTTGCAATAAGACATCGAGCCTAAACCTTTGGGATTCCAATTTCAATTCACTAATGTGTTTGCGCTGGACAGAAATGTGTTCAACAAAGGTGCCACCTGAGCAATGTAAGCATAGAGTTACCCTTTGGCTATTACAAGTACTACATAAAGTTTCAGGGAGTACAGTGAAAATTGAATCATCTGTAGAAACAGATTTGCGTTTCTTAGCGAAATTCTTATCTTGCACCTCTACTAACCGAAAGGGTTGAGAATTCCATGTGTCAATGTTTTGATTCTTCACATAGTTTGTTCTTGACAACTTTAATTTATTAAATTTAGACTTCAGAGCATTAAAATGGAATTCATCTAATTTGAATATTTCCATGTATTTGCGGGCTGCGCTAGAACTGGATTCGTTTTGATTGAGAAATGTAAATGCGTCTTGGTTGTTCATTAGAAAAATGTTCCCTTTGGTTTTGAGCTGTACGTATGTATGAGTTTATATAAACAGATCTCTACTTGCAAATAAATAACGTATTATGTAATATAAAAATCACCAAATAATTTAATATACATAGTACTTGTTAATTAGTACGTAAATATGCTATACGTATTTCATTTTCACCATCCACATTATTTGGCACGATCGACATTTGGAAAATAATAAACATGAATTCAATGGGAATTTTCGATGCATAGAGACAAGAATATGATATTGTTATGCTTTACTTTTCACACATGAAAAACCAAAGAAGGAAGGAATGTTGTTTGTCTGAAACCAAAGAAGGAAAGAATTTTGTCTGAAACCAAAGAAAGAAAAAATGTTGTGTGGCTGAAACCAAGAGGTATCAAGTAATACTATCACACCTACAATTTTAATACTAAGTAAGATACTAAATCTTCAATCGATTAATAACAATGTAAACAAGATGAAGAATGCCAGGTTTGCTCAAAAATATAAATACGAATACTATTGCATTTACTCACAATTACAATCGCTCACAATTACGCTCGCTCACAATTGCAATCTTGGATTAATGGAAAAGTTCACAAAGATGAGCAGTGAATTGGACTCCTTAGCCTCAAATTTTGAGGCCATGCTAAAGGAGAGGAATGAGGACGCTAAACTGATGCTCATTATTAGTGAGCAGAGGGAGGAGGATCGGAAATTCATCAACTCTCTCAAAATACAGAGGGAGGAGGATCGCAAAGTTATCAACTACCTAAAACTACAGAAGCAGGACGATCGGAAAGTTATCGGCCTTTTGAAGGAGCAAAGAGATGAAGATCGCGAAACCATTGCTCTGATCAAGCAGCAGAGGGAAGAGGATTCGCGAATTCTGAAATCAATGAGGGAGCTGCTCGGACTTTAGCTTTCCCACTAGTGTTGTTAATGTATTCCGTCTATAGAGTTGTTAGTTAACGATAATAATCGTTATTAGATAGTGTACTGTAGTTATAGTTCATTAAAAATATATAAGCGTAATCCAGAAAAGTTAACAATAAATGGGCCAGATTAATGATTTAACGTAAAGCGTGCTGATTTAATTAAACTCCATCCATATGGGTTCACAAGTAAGAAATAAAACACATTACTACGACAATGTTAATTAAGTAGACGCCTTATATGAGACATTTATCCAGATAATATAGTGAATTCAATTATCGGCGGTTTTGTCCGAAATTTGCGAATGCTAACAATAGTGTGGAAAAAACAAGAGTCCGCGCATTTTCGCGCATCTAAGAACTGTTAAAAAATGATGTTGGGTACCAAAGTATATATTTATAATTATTCGTTATATGGATCGCATCGGATCTTACAAGATGCTAGTTATTCTATAAACAAACCTCATTAACCAGTTCACGCAATTTCATTCCAAACTAGAGAATGCTATAGTTAAATGCTGAAATTTTAGAAAATACCATGTCTCAGTATTGAATATGTTGAATAATCACGTTATTGCTGAATTCTACAGGATATACTGAGCTATGACGTACTCAGCATATCAAGTAATTTAACAAGTATTCAGTCCACGAGTCTAGTCTATAAAATCGCATCAGTGCATTTCATAAACCAAATCAGACCATTACATCATAAAAATACAGAACTGAATATGATTAGTTATTTAGAAATATTATGAAACTATTGACCAGCGAAATGTTTATTCGCGATTAAGTCACTATAAACTTTACATATTTGATCATTGTTAGCGAAAACAGGAGAGTGCATCAGATTCCTCGATAAATCAGTTCAACTTTAACGCGAGATAAAATCAATTCATCCTTCCTTGACCTGATGACAGGTGACAATTGGAAAAAATGGTTTCCTCAAAGAAATGTAAAAGCTGAAAAAGGTGCATAATTATTAAATCTTACAATCTTTCGAATGGTGATTGGAAACTTTGAATAGTCAAGAGAAGTCTATCGTGTCCTCACTGGATGCAACCGTATTAATATTAAGATTCACGCATTATGAGTAGTCAAAACAATTTGTTCATTCATTTATTCACACTTTGGTGGATTGTATAACTGCAAGAGTGGGATCAGATTTTCCAGGAATTTTTGCCGTTGTTAAGAGTATGTTTTTGTCGCGATTTGAAACTGTATCAGCTGCCCCTGGATGTGAGAAGTAAATTTGTCGTATTTATTGCAAATATTTGCTCACATAACATTTTGCCTCTCGGGCTGACTTGCTCAACAAGTTGAAAATATAATAAAGTAACTTTTGATCTATGCAATTAACAAATTAAACTTATCTCGCCCCTCCCTTGCATATTTCAACCATTCGTCTACACGGGTACACGATATGTTAACTTAAATTAAATTAGGAGAGAATAATCACTTAAGAATATTTTTCAAACGATGCTGGTCGGCTAGGAAACATGATATAGTTGGTCTATTGCATTTACCTAGGTAGATGATTAACAATTTTGTCATCAAACTATTATTATTCCTTCGGGCCAGGCCAAGTGAAATTTTTTAAAATATAGGACAAAATACTAGCAAAATATGATCTAAGTTCAGAACCTGGCTTGCAGAGAACGTAAAATCAACAAAATGCCTGACACAGTTTTGTCTAATATTATGTACAAGCGCGCTTCACTTGCTTGCGCTGAGCGGCTGCGGTGTGTCCGCAGAGTTACTCAATCTAACTTATTTTGGGAATTTTTTCCTGTATATAAATATTGTAAACAAAAGTTAACGAATAATTTCTCAAATGGATCCGAAAATATAATATTCGAAATCTACACTCCTGAAAACCCCATGTCAACCGTTCAAAGCTTCTAGCATATTTTTGAGATTTGTTCACTTTATGTATCTAATGTAAACAAAGGTAAACAGACAATTTATCATATAGATCTGAAAACATAATATTTGAAATCTACACCCCTAAAAACCCCATGTCAACGGTTGGATGCTAGTCTCAGCATATTTTTCAAAATTCGTCAATGGTGTAAAATATGTATATAAAGGTGTGGAAAAATGCACATTATCAATCTGCTTGGGTGCTGCAGTGGTTAGGGCATTTGAATACCAAGACTTAGGTCACGGGTTCTAACCTCGCTCTAGTCACTTGCATTTACTCTCAATTACATTGTTTCGGTAATGTAATCTGAGCCTACACACTTGCATGACCTTAGTGAGCTGAAAGCACTAAGGATGTCATCTCGTTTAAAGGTAAAGTTAAGTCAAGTTCTATCTTTCTTGCCTACTGTTAGCCGAGTTTTTCTCTGTAACACTCTATCATATGCATACACCTCAGTCAGCAACTATCAGTAGGATTAGCACCTCACCCAGATTGTAGACCACCTGAGAACATATTAGCATGGATTCGGGGGGTATATAAATCTATAAACTTTAAATTTTTTAACTTTAACTTTCTAGTGTTGTACAATGATTTCTATTGTGATAGTGTAGTCATTTATTTTGTGTAGAAAAGGTTTGAAAAATTACATCCCATTTTTTTGCAGATGTGTGAAAATTTCGCTTATATCTTAGAACTTAATCGTAGTCATATCACTTGACTAGGCATTAGTCGATCCTCAAAAAAAGGATCTAGATCCAGATCCCGATCGTAACTTATAAAAGGATCTTCGATCCGATCACGATCCTAATTTTACAAAAGGATCTTCGATCCGATCACGATCCCCAAAGATCCTTTCAATAATAATCAGAGGACTATCATTTTTAGTACAGCTCCTGGAAGGAGATGCTTTATGGCATGGACAGCGTGCAATGTCCATCCGTCTGCGGCAGCCTGGGGCGTACTTAGTGCTTAAGTTACTACGGGCATTCAATAAGTAGTCGTTATCATAGTATACTTTCCCCAAAAACAAGTAATATAATTAATATCAATGCTGCAATTTCTCGAACTACTCTCCTTGATGCTGTATAACTAGTATTAGCCTCTTAATCCAATCCAAAAAACTTTTTTGAAGTCTCCACGTGGTATACCTTTCATATACTGAAAAATCGCCGATCCGAGGTGAGGCCGACTTTCGAATTCCCTCCCTGAAAGGTGTTTCTTCAGCTTAGGGAAGAGCCAAAAGTCGCATGGAGCGAGGTCTGGTGATTAGGGAGGATGATCTAGCTCTACAACTCTCAGACTTTCCAACTTTTCCCTTACCAGTTTGGTCTAGTGGGGTCGGGCATTATCATGCAATAATCTCAATCCTCGAGTTCCAGTCCTTGGCCGTCGATTGTGGTAGAATTTCTCAACCTCAGATAGGCACTCACTCATGTAAAATGATCCAGTAATAGTGGTATTCTTGGGGACACAAATCTGGCACACTGGACCATAAGAATAAAAAAATATGCAGTACATAACCTTGGGGTTCCGGAAGTCATATCGAGGGATTATTGGTGGGTCCTGGCCTTTAGCTACCCATACTTTGTTAGCTTCCTTTGACAAAGGCTCGCTATAACGCACCCAAGTCTCATCACCAGTCACGATCTCGAATAGACTTCTGGAGTCGGTTCTATCGAAGTCAGAAAGCAACTTTTGAGCACATTGAACCCTCTTAGTTTTCTGGGCCTGTGCTAGTGCATGCGGGACTCACCGAGCGCAGATTTTCCTAAATTGAAAATTGTCATGCACAATGGTATGAGCGGTTCCCGTTGAGACCCCAACTGCATTAGCTATCTCCATAAATGAAATAGGGGGTCTTCTTCAAGTAATTCGGAAACCTCGAGGACAAATTTGTCACTGGCGCCGGAAATCGGCCTCCCTGCTCTGGGCTTATCTTCTATCGACTCTCTTCCCTCACGAAAACGTCGGGTCCTGTCAACTATCGTGGAATATGGAAGAGTTCTATCATTATAAACCTCCATCAAATCCTTGTGGATGTCGGTTGAAGAAACTTGGAGCAGTGTATGAGTCTTTACATAGGCTCGCTGCTCAGTTTTGAAATCTGCACTCTCGGAAGCCATAATAAATGCCAGTATATAAAAATGCCAAACTAATAATAGCCACAGTATAAAAACCAAAGCTCAGAATTGAAAAAGTAAAGTATCATTTGAAAGAGCATCGGTAGGGCTACATTAGATATGCTAACCCAATTCTGAATTAAATGGAACAACCAAGATAAATTGCAATAACGACTACTTATTGAACGCCCGTAGTAGTATTCAGACCATAAAACACAGCAAGGCTGGATTCGGTTAACCGGATAACTGGCTAACCGCCGGCAATCTCGGTTAACGGTTAATGAAATCTTAGATCGGTTTGCTGATCTGCTTTATTTTTTAAATATTCACACTAATTTCTTTGTTTTTCGAAGGAGATTCAAGAATATTACTTGTAAAAATTTCTAAATGTAGTAGAATTCCTATTTTCTAACTACTAAGTATATTTCGAGAACACTGAAAAATTATCAAATTTTTCAATATCAGGTTAAAGATTAATCCTAAAATCCATACTTCAAACAATAAATACTGGTATCGGTTAACCGCCCTGAAAGAAACCAAAATAACCGAACCATAAAATCGGTTAACCAACCCCAGCCCTGAACACAATAAAAAATATATTTAATTAACATAAATTTCAACACTTTCACCCTCCAAATTGGGGATCAAAAAGAAAAATGATCTGATCGAATTCAGTAAATGTTTCGATCCGATCCCGATCCCGACCTACTTTTAAAAAGGATCGTCGATCCGATCTCGATCCTCAAAAAAGGATCGCGATCCGTATCTTTCGATCATGGATCGGAAGATCCTAATGCCCTACACTTGACACCTACATGCCATTTTTCAAAACTCTACGACTTGTTAATTCTCCAATCAATTCGGACAAACAGACAAAAAAAATCCTAGCGTTTTAATATGCTTTACAGTTAAATCGGGACAGTCAGTCGATTTTTGATTCAATAAAAGAGCAAAAGAATTCTCTTCCCATTTCGGGTTACATGTAATTGTAGTAAATAAATCAGGTTTACTGTATTTCCGGACGTAAGACATACTATCCTGACTGTCCTGATGGAGCTCGAACATCTGTCGAGGACTGCCAGTAAGGAAAAAGGTAATTGCTCTATCCTGATCCTGTCTCCATTCACTATTGAATTGAGTAACCTGCAGATCTGCATCAGCCAGACCTTTAAGGATACCGCCCTCGAAAAACTTTTGCCTGGCAGTTGGACGGTATTTATTTTGATTTTTATGAGTTAACCCCCTGAAATTTAGCGTTTCTTGAAAAATTATTGGAGGTTTTTGAAGCATTCACCAATTAGTTTTTAACTTATTTGATATTTTTTGATGATATGTACTTTAACTTTGCTTTGACCCCTTTGGAGATTATATAACACAAAGATTTAAAAGAAAGGACAAAAAAGCCAATCAAAATAGTTCTAGAGTTCATTTATATAATGCATCGGGAAATCGCCTTTTCGATATTAGATATTTAGCGATCATTGGATCAGAAATAAAATTCTGATCGTTTCAACAAAAAATTTGTTCGGATCCGACCATTTGTTCGTGATATATCGCTCATTATAGATAAAGTTCGGGCAAAATATCTCTCTGTGGTCCCGAAAGAGGCCGATATCATATCTTAAAGACTATTGAAGATAAATAATCTATTATAATCTTAAATGAAAGGATATATGAGAATATATATAGGTTCCTCAAACAATCCTTTGTCAAAAAATAAGAACTTTTGAATATATTTGAAAATAGCGAATCTAATCATTAAATATGTATCCAAATGTGGCTAATATGCTAAATAATGAATACATTTGTCGTTGATGATGTGTATACAAAAATTGGAGAACTTTTGATAATTGTTTTGAAAGTTCTGGCCTTGGACCTCCCAGATTCGGTCAAAACCTCCCATTTAGGGTCCAAAAAGAGATATCTCTCTAGCTCTGTAAATATAAGCCCAAATTCTTAGTTCTCACTTCCTAATATACTTTTTATGAGGGTACTTATATGATTAATTGATAATAATTGCACTACATCATATGGAATGTAAGTTTTAGATTTTTCGAAAATCTTAACTTGGAAACTAGAAGTCGTATAATTTCGCTCTAACTTCCTAATATACTTTTTGGAAGCTCTTTATTCATTCTAAACTAATGGATTATACTTCGTAGTGTTAGGAATATGAATTACAAGTATTATTCACAATTACCTCAGAATATTCGGGGTTAGGGGCCACAAGGAAATTTCTGGATTTCCAGTGTACTTTTCCTATTTTGTGTAAATATTTGTTTCGACTATACATAAATTATCAGTAATAATTGCGAATAAATGCCAGTAAATGATTTTGTTTATTTTTAATAACTCATTTTACATTGTTCTTAACATCTAAACTTAAAATCTCTCTATCTCAAGACTTTAAAATTTCAAAATTTTTAGTTAAAATTGGTTCGAGCATAGCCTACTATAATAAGGCCTCAGAGTAACTTGAGAATTTGGGACTAGGGATGCGGTAGAAGATGTTTGAACTAATACATGAGCTGCCTTAAATCATTAACAAAGCACAATATAGCTTAGGAATGTATTACCCGCATATATAAATATGGTGTCAAAGTACCCATATCCGTTGTTAAAATTTAGATTAGTCACCATATGGTTGCGCAATAGGGTATATTTGTGGCCAATTTCGAGATTTTAAAATGCCGTTTAAAGGCATTTTTAAGCGTTATTATTATAAAACTTTTCGCATAGAACTGAGATGTGAATGGGTTAATACGAAAAATTTGGAATTTTTCATGAAATGTTGCTACATTCCAGAGTTGCTATGGAAATGTGTTTTGGTCAGTTGGGGTTATATCTTGAAAACGGCGTTAGCGAGACATTCAAATGTGATTCCATTTGATAGCCAATAGACTATTTCCTATTAAGTGATAATATAATTTATTTGTGTAAATTCAATGGTTTACGAGTTATTAGACAATTTATCATATTGGTCACATTTGGTAATTTGTCGAATATCTCTTAAACCATTTAATTTAGACGTCGAAATTATATTATCGCTTAATAGGAAGTAGTAATATTCTCTATCAAATGGAATCACATTTGAATGTTTAGCTTTCGCGGTTTTTAGGATATGACCCCAACTGACCAAAACACGTTTCCATAGCAACACTGGAATGTAGCAACATTCCATCAAAAAATTCCAAATTTTTCGTATGAACCCATTCACAACTCAGTTCTATGCGAAAAGTTTTACAATAATAACGCTTAAAAATGCCTTTAAATGGCCTCTGAAAATCACCAAATTTGTCACAAATATACCCTATTGCGCAACCATATGGTGACTAATCTAAATTTTAACAACGGATATGGTTACTTTGACACCATATTTATATATGCTGGTAATACATTCCTAAGCTCTATTGTGCTTTGTTAATGATTTAAGGGAGCTCAGTGTATTAGTTCAGCCACCTTCTACCGCATCCCTGGTGAAGTTACTCTGAGGCCTTATATACAGTAGGCTATGGTTTGAGATAGGGGTTTGAAAATTTCAAGAGTTGTTCCATATCATTAGGCGATGAACGTAGGACCACTTTATTTTCGATATCTTACGTATAGCTTGGTGATTTTATTCCTGATTACCAAAAAACAGACGTTTTTCGCCTATTTTTGGCACATTTTTCCAGACACAGTTAAAATTTACAGTTTTTCTCATTTTACCTTTATTTTGGTCCTATGAGGTTGCAAATATGATAGACTATCTATAATTCGATTTTGGAAGCATTTGTTTCCTTGTTATGTCCTAAAATTTTTTTGGAGTGGCCGGATATCTACCATTTAGATGTGCTAGCGACACGAAAAAAACAGACTTTGAGACACTGTATTTCCAAAATGAGAATCAAATACGGTTTGGAATGTGCAAGTATTTCTATACGGAGATACGTGCCCACGCTTAGCATCTCTTATAGCTCTACTTTCATCGTATGCTGTAAGCCAAATCATATGATTTTTCGCGGGCGGTATCGTTAACAGATCCAATCTCATCTTTTCCTGGTTTAACTTTATGTAATTAAACCTTTGCTGGTCAACTTTAGCGTTCATGTCCACGATTCACTGGTGGAACAGTCTGCCAAAGAGATCCAGATAGCTCAGCGAGCTCCTTAACATCATGCGGAAAGAGTAGAATTCCATTGCAGTGACACAGCCTTTCCCTCTACTGTAGGGAATGCCCAGGTGCCAGCTGTTATCTCCTGAAGGAAACAATGGAACATAATGGAGGCTATCGTATGCACAATTGGTTTCAGTGATACGTTTTGAACCTCCTGTACGTGCATGCAGCACTATATCCCTGGTAGCCACACCTTCAGTGTAGCCATTTCCAGGCATTATGACTGCTATTTCGGGAGCAGTTGGAGCGTTGTAGCGTCTCGGGTCTGGTTCACCATCAGCTCTGATGGTCATCCTAACATACACTCCCCCTTAACTCTCATCATATCAACACCTTGCCTGAAGTAAGAGACGTAGGAATTTACTTCATGCAGCAAGTTTTGTAGTAGTCGCAGTTCAGGGAGACTCGCATCTCCAAGTCTCCCTGAACTGCGACTACTACAGCTGGGGATTCTCCAGCTCTCCCTCAGGAGTACCATCATGAATGTAAATTTGTGCAAATGAAGCAACCTCTCCCGCTCGAGGAGTCAGCTGCCCAATGCAATGATGCACAACACCATGGATACGGAATGTATATACTCCACACCTAGCGCTAGCTGACACTTTATCGAGATTATCTCCTAGTGAAGCGAACGCTAGAGCCGAGTTATAAGCTCGAATGTGCTCTCTGAATGCTCTGCCTCGTCTGTCAGTAGCCGTCAGCAGATGCATCAGTAACTCAGGGGGAGAAGGTAAGGCGGGAATAAACACCTTCCCTTGTCTGTAGCAAATGGAAAACTTGAAGTCATCCTTAGTGCTGTTGCGTGGTATTCTGAGGCACCGTGGTATTTTGAGGCACTAGTCAAATTAACCATGGATATTCATCTTGCGTGGTATTCTGAGGTACCGTGGTATTCTGAGGAAACACCAATCCTGTAATCATGATGCGATCATTACATAGTTCTAATTTAGACAATGACTTTCCATTTGAGTAGTGATACTTGTATGTTTTCCCTGCTCTAAATAGTGTATTGTGCTTCATGACCTGGAATGCTTATTAAATAATATGTTTATTCGTCTCATTATTCAGGACATACAATATAAATAGAAAAAAATCTGTGAGTACTGTTGCATGAATGAAACATATACTTTATCCATGGTCCATATGGGGTTCTACCATAGTAAATTGTGTCGCGTGCCATCAAATTGTGTCATGTTCCACAATTTGGTGGCGGTGGGTATCAGGTTACGATGAAACCGATTGAACCACAAGGCCATTTGAGTAAGCGAAACAAAATTTCAGAATACTACGGTATATCTCAAAATACCACGGTACTAATTAATCCATGGTTAGTTAATACTACGATCTCGAAATACCACGCAACAGTACTCACAGATTTTTTATATTTGTATTGTATGTCCTGAATAATGAGACGAATAAACATATTATTTAATAAGCATTCCAGGTCATGAAGCACAATACACTATTTAGAGCAGGGAAAACATACAAGTATCACTACTCAAATGGGAAGTGTCTAAATTAGAACTATGTAATGATCGCATCATGATTACAGGATTGGTGCTGCCTCAGAATACCACGCAAGATGAATATCCATGGTTAATTTGACTAGTGCCTCAAAATACCACGGTGCCTCAGAATACCAC